>JACGDI010005253.1:731873-760848 GCA_014898725.1 Jacaranda copaia | reverse complement strand
CCCCCCCCCCAAATTGGATCGATACGCACTGCTGCTAGTTGAGTACCAGTGGAAAATGTAAAAATGTGTAATTACCTTTATATCTACTCAACACATCACATATCACAATTTTCAATTCCCTCTCCCAAAAGGAAACTTAACCACCATTGCGATAGGAAAAATGAAAATATACCAACAAACAAAACTAAGGAAGTCTGTATCAAATATATATACACACAAGAAAGAACTGAAATAATATAAATTCAAAGAAAAGTAACCTAATTTAAAAGAATTAATGTAGTAGAAGAAGAGAGGAAAATACCATAAGAAAGCCCTAAAAATTCTCTCTCTTTCTTCCTCTTTCTTCTTTCTTCTTTCTTCTTCAAAGAAATAAAACCATATTCTAATTAAAAATGCACAGAAACTATGCACATTTTGAAGTAAAAAGCACGAAATAGACTATGGACATGTGGGCAACTACTATCCTGTATTGTACGAGTTGAAAACCATTCCTTCCATACATCTGAGCACAATGAGAGGGCAATTAAACATCAATTTTTTATTTTTTTTTCCATCCTCTCCCTAAACCCCAGCACTTAAACCACCAATATTTGCTACCTCCCTCTACATCAGTATCTCTCCCACCCAAAACAAATGGGACTTTACAAGGAAGAGCCAAAAGGAAAAAGAACCAACCCACCCACCCCTCCTAAAAAAAGAAAAAAACTACAAAGCATGATCAAAGAATCCCATAAAATCTTCCATATAGAACCTTAATTTCAAGTGCCATTCTCACTCTTCATGTTTCAATGAAAAAGTACATACAATAAACAAAGAAAGAGAAAAGCAAAAACATAAGAAGTACACCCACTTCTGCCCCCACACCTCTAAAACACACTTCTTCCAACTAAAAGGACTAGAACAATGTTTCTTTTGATATTTGGTAGAGCCAACATTTTTTCAATATCAAAAATAGCAATTGTACAAACAACAAAGCAAGAGGTATAAAAGCACAAAGTAGAGGAACCCAAAATGATGTGTTTTGTCGTCATCCAAGCAAAAAGAAAAGAAAAAGAAAAAGTTGGACACACACTGTGGCACTATTGCCATGCGCATCCCCACTTATAAGTTAGAATATAAAAATTTATTATTTGTCTAAATTTAACTTTTAGAATTATATCTAAAAGATAAATAAAGAGAGTTTTTAGTAGAAGAGGGATCTCATTATGCTAATAAAATGTTATAAACTAGAAAAGCATATTATTATCTCATTATGTTTGAAGGCCTCACACAAAATAATAATAATTATTATTATTATAATAAATCTTATAACATAAAATATTATTATGTTTTCAAAATTTGGGTAATATATTCAAATGACCTACCAAATGGATAATCTTTAAACTACCAAAAAATAGATTAAATTAGTATAATCTAATCCCTAGGGCTGTCAATGCATCGAAGTTTAATTCAAATCCGATCCGAATTTTAGAATTTTTGTCCAATTAAAATGTCCGATGGTTCATATCCGATTATAAATATCCATTACTCGAAATAAGTAGATCGAATATGAAATTTTACAATCTAATCTGGTGAAGATCCGAATTTGAATTTTATTAAATATATTATTAAATTGATAATTATATAGTATAAATTATATTAATGAAGACTTTGACTGGAATGCAATATATGTGATATTATAATTAATAATGCCCTAATTTTTTTATTTCTTTGAAGCAATTAATTAAATAAAGTAATTATATATATACATATATTTCATATTATAGCCCAAATACACAATTTATAATAGTTATTTACTGTAAAATATACATTACCAAATAATTAATTTGATACAACCCCAATAAATTATGCTTTAAATCTTTAGCTTTTGCAATAATATGATAAAAAATTATGTAAAAAAAATCTAAATTTGAATTCTCTTAACTTTGCAAATATTATTAATGCTACAAAAAACTGCAAGTAGAGGAAATGAGGAATGTATGTAGTTCTGGGTTTGAGATCTGCAACCACAACACACGTTAAGCTAGCTGAGGTGCCCCTGGCTAAGGCACTCCGACGCTCAAGTTAGTTCTGGTCGAGAAGGTGATCGAGCAGAATATAGAGAATATAAAGTGTATAGTGTAAATGGCATTACCTTGAGCGTGGCTGGGCCAGGAGTATTTATAACTTTTTGTGGGCGTGATTTTACCCAAGTACCCCTGTCAGGTGTACTAGCTTTTTCCAATGCTAGAGGGGTTGGCAGTCATTCCATGTCCAGATCTCGATACTGTGCCAGGTGGCTAAATTTCCTATTTTTTAGTGTAAACCGTTCCAATAGAGGCACGTTTTTGCCAAAGTTATTGACAGAGTTGTCAAAATTGTCAAAGTTGTTGGCAACAATTGCACCAACTGCCACGTGTCATTGGAGTGGGCTCGACCTGTCAAATCAATATGCTCAGTGGGGATCCGACTGAACGTCGAAAGTCTATTAATATCGACCAGATTCAAATGCTCGAACTATCAAAGTAGTCTTCAGGTCGATACGGATCGACCGTAGATACTCCTAAGTGAGATTGATATCAGTCGATCAAACAGATTCTACCTTTAGGCCTTGTAGGCCGTCTCATATGATGTTGGGCCTATTGAGTTATCCCATATCAACTATATTTTGATTAAAAGACAATCTTGAAATCTCATATAACATTTGTTATAAAAGGACTTTTTCTAATAATAAAAAATATACAAAATGCAAAATTTTTTGAACTTTCTTATCAGATCAAATTTTTCTATCGAGTTTTGAATTTTTATCAAATCTGTACATAAAATTAACATGCATAAATCTTATAATATTCGAATTGAAATTTAATTATGCATCCCTATTATTAAATTCAAATTTGAATTTGAATTATTCTAATCCGGTCTACCTCCGACTTGACAGCCCTACTAATCCCATACCAGAATCTCACACTATGAACACAATCCTTAGATAGGGAATTTGCCCTCGTATTCAATGCATCCACGACCACGTCGCGTTTGACCTTAACGGCAATTTCCCACGTCTTAGCAGACCCCACCTTAATGTTAACGCGTGCTTCAACGTTCAACACTAACGGCACCTTCCTTTGATTCGGCGCGTTCCTTAACGACGTCGGTGCCCGTCAACGGTGTATGCAACACCGTCACGTTCTTCTTCGGTTGGCAAAAAGCGGGCGAAACGCCGTCGCTTAGCTTAACGTCGTTGTAGAAGACGTTAACCGCCCTGTCCTTCAAATAGTAGATGCCAACCTCGCCGTTGGCGGTCTCGGCTGTGATGCCGAAGTCAAATTGATCCCATTAATCGGGACTCAGTCACTGTGTACTTCGGCGATTTAAAACGGAAGACGAGGTACAACACTGCGGAGGCGGAGTAAGAGGAGGCAGAAAGTGAAGCAGCAGCACCTGCGGTTTATGCGGCGAGTGAGCGCCTCGAATTTTCTGGCGTTCTCTGGAGGTGGATAGAGAAAGATTTGTTCTCTGGGTAGCTGGAGGACGTAAGTTGCCCGCGAAGGGACAGGGCTTGAGGGCTACGGGTTTGGCGGCAGTGGATTCTGGGCGGGGTTTTTGGATGACGTCGCGGTGGATGAAGAAGACTCCGGGCTATCGGCGGTGGAGGGATGAAGTCGTGGACCAGCCATTGTACACAGACTAGCAACAGCTAACAAACAGTACATCAGTGGATTGAATTATTATAAATAAAAAATAAATCAAGGAAATAAGAATCTGGGATGATGGTGTAGGTGTACACGTAGATGGATGGAGGGTTACTTCTGACTTGGTGGTGACTATGTGCTGTCAGAAGATACATAGAGAGAGAGAGAGAGAGAGAGAAAATACACGCGCGCGCGTATAGATGCAAGTTGGTGTGTGTGCGAAATTAAAAGTTAAAACGGAAAGAATGCGCGTTTGTGTGCGTGTTAACGCGTGAATACAATGTGTGAAACATTAAACTAAATTGAATTTATAAATATATCTCAAAACAAAACAGAATTACAACGTTGGAGGCGAGATGAGTAGAAATAAATTACAGAAGATAAAAGTTGTGGGCGTGCGTTTATTTTCATATTTTTAACTATCATAACAATTTTTGTACAAGTACGCAGCAGTAACACGAAATCAGTAAACGGAGAGGACTCAAAACTCAAAACCTCAACCTAATAATATAAATATGGAAATTCATTTTTAAAGTAATCAAATCAGAATTGTTACGTACAGCATCTTCTCTTGAAAATGAATTGGTACTGGTGAGTACAGAGTATTTATAAAAATAGACCTAAAACACTATATCTTAATTATGTGGTGAGGTTGTAAATTCTAATTCTTGGTAGGCTCAAGTAACTTCACTTTTTAATGGATTTAAATGATTATTTTGTTTTTATGGACCTGATAAATATATTTATAATGGACGAGAATTTATGATATATTTAAAAAATCGCAAATGAGTAGATCAACCATGCAATAGTTGTACTTACATATATAAGATTAAATTGTTGAACTTGAAGTCTTGAACCTTTTTTTATTTGAATTACATTTTGATCAATTATATCAATCAATCTAACACATTAAGATGTCACAAATTAATCAAAAGGACAAGTAAGGGACTCATATCTGGTAAGGGGGAAAAAAGGTTTTAGATTAATTATATTATTTGATAGTTATATTTTTTTCCGTTTTTTTTTTTTTTTTGAATTAGGTTTCACTATCACTAACATTGATTTATTATTGTTCATAAAATTCATTAATCTCGTATTACATTCTAAAAATTTTACTGACCATGTCACACGATTGATTCAAATAATTGTTGAAAAGGACAATAAAAAATGTGTAGGAATGAAACTAAACTACAATTCAAGTTGAGGGATTATTTTATTCAATAATATAATTCTCACACATAAAGTGTGAAGTTAAGAATTTGAATTTAATGAATTTTTAGTCTGCATGTGTATTTAAAAAATAAGAAAAAGAAGAAGAAAAAATGTTGAAAGTATGTCTATTTTAAAATTGGTTACCAAGACTATAGTGTTTACCTAGTGAAGCTAATTGTGGTTTCCTTGTTCAAGCCATAAAATAGGAATAATAAAAATTAGTAAAAAGGGCAATTATTAGGTTGATCAGGTGAATGTCCTATGTTGTTGCTGATGTTGTTTTTCTTTTTTCTTTTTTTTTCCCCTAATTTCCTTCGTTTATTTATTTATTTTTTCAATTGTGAGAAATCAGTCAAATGAGATGCTGAGAATGTTCTTATTATCAGTTTGTGGTTCAAAATCTCTCAAAAAAATTATATTTTTCTAATAATTGAATAAAAACGTATTAAATGAATACAATAAAAAAAAAAAAAATAGGAGTTCCCTCATCACAGAAAGGATGAAAAGAAATAGGATCCTCAAAAGACAATAGCATTAGCAGCTGTAGGGATATCTTTTATTTTCCACATTGACCGTTTATTCCAATAACCTTCTAATTTCTATATGTCTTTTTCTCGTAAAACCTTTGCAAAGCAATTAGTCTCCCGTAGAAGCTCCCTGTATGGCCATATCCACGAAACAGGCAACAAGGAATCACTCTTAAAAATTACACTTTGATCATTGAGACTGATGCGGCATGGCATCTTAAGTCTAGACTTCGAATTTAATTTCTCAAATTGTCCCTGTACACGATTTCGATTTCGATCTCGATCTGGGTTGCACTCCGCATAAGTGAAATAGATTTTCAATCTAACAACAAGAGCACATGTTAAACTAGTTAAAATCGCCCTAAGCTAAGGCCCTTCAATGCCCAAATTAGTGTGGTGCCAAGGTGATCAAATGAGAGCTCAAAAGTAAGCATAAGAACTCAAATAAGAGATAGTTCAAATGACATGACCTGGTAATGTGTGATTTCCCCCTTTTATAGGTGTTGAAATTCAGGTCATAGCCTGAAGCAGGTCAGGCTCCTCCAGATCATGATTGGACCTGAGTAAAAAGACGTAGATCCTGTCCTATATGGGAATTTTGGCTAAATCTAGGGGGGAAATGGTCTTTTTACTCTGGCTTCACTAATTATTATTATCATTAACTCCCCCACTTTCCAAGTGTATTGGTTCTTTTCTCATCTTAGGAAAATGAACTTATACACTATGGAAAGTAGACTTTGGACATTCTCAACCATCCAATTGGGCGCTACTAAGCGTGGTTGTTGATGCTTCCTCGGGAGGTGAATTGTCACCTCCAATTGTTTATAAATACCCAAGCATTGCCCCAATACTTCATTTCATTTCTCTCTCTTCTGGTTCGGCGCTCTAAACTAAATCTCGTTCTCAAGCTTCTTACACCACTTCCAAGACCTTGATCTCTTAGGTCCGTTCTTTTTGTTAAAATGAGCTCAAGCTAGAGTTCCTCTTCCAAAAAACTCCTAGCCTTAGTCAGTTGGGGTCAAGTGAAAGTGTCTCCCTTTCCTCAAGTTTAGAGGATGTGACACCTCTTCAAATCATTCCTTTTATGGGTTCGACCCCAATCTCGGGTCCTACCAAGTTGTGGGATCATGATCCCTAATAGGTTCACCCCCTACAGGTCTTTCCTCTGCCTCAATGGAAGAGTCAGCTTACTATCTTGAAACGGAAGAATATATTCTTACCACATCACCTTGGTTAGTTATACATCCCAAACTAAGATCTTTAGTGGTTTCTAAGGTTAAGTCGAAGTTCTTTACTCCTCATGAATACGAAATAATTTTTCCAAATAAGACTGATCAAATGCATTTCGACCCTGATGTCTATGCCACTTTCTCCATAAGCATGTTGACAAGGGGTTTGAGATTCCTAATTCTCGAACCTACAGAAAACATTTTGCTAGGCTTAGATATCTATCCTGCTCAATTAATTGCCAACACAATAGGGCATATCATCATAATGAATTACTTTGGGGTCGAGCCTACTTTCACTCATTTCTGGTCACTTTGCTTAATAACAAACCTCGATTCGAATTGGGCAACACAGGTTCTATTAACTTATTGCGTGGCCCATATGTAAATTCTTAGATAAAGTCCCCATTTCTTAAGGTCCTTGGAAAGAAAGATCCCTCTTTATTCAAGCTCTTGCCAATCATCCTCGGTGGTTCAAGTCTGACTGGAGAAATAGCATGCCTAAACCCTCTGTGTCAGATGAGGTCACTTAGGGAGAAGGCTTCATAGATACCCTAACTGACCACTTATACAAAGTTGGCAAGCTCCTAAAAAAGGAGGTCCTCCAGATCACTAGTCTCTCGTCAGCTAATATCCAAGTTCAAAGAACTCTCCATGACAATTCTTTCTACCATTTATGTTTTTTTTTTCTTTGCTTATCTCTTTCAACTCAAGGTTTAACCCTTTTTTGTTTTGTTTTAGTCATTTCAAGCAATAACTTTCGTATAATCAACAAGATGAAGACCTAAAAAAATGCCTAAATAGCTAAAGCCCAGCTTTCTAGGCTCGTGCCTCCCTTAGCATCACCCACTTACATTTCAACCTCGAGCGAATCCTCAAGTTCATCGGCTTAACCTGTAGAGGTAAAGCAACTACTGGTTCAGATGCCTAAGGTCGAGGTCCCTACTCCCTTTCCAGAGTGAGTTCCCAAAGTCAAAGCCATGGTCATACCCGAGGATAAAGGAAAAAAATGCAAACATAGCTCCAAAGGCAAAGGTCATAAGCTCTCATCGCCTAGCCATTCCAGCAAAAGCTCATTAGGGAAAACGTTTAAAGATAAAGTCTTGAGCAATAGCTACTCAAAGAGAAGACCCTGATCCAAGCCCAATCCAGCCCTCATTTCCCCACATGACCTCAATGTCCACGCATGCTACAACGCAATCTTGGCCAATGTACAGAAAAGTTATAAAGCTGTTAATTCTAAATTTTTCAACAATTTTTTGCACCCTCCTCTAATCCTAAATTGGAAAATTACTGACCAATGCTCCATGCTTTGATCTCGATCCAGGAAGACATCCTTTGGGCTCTACAAAGGGTGCTTGATGACCCAGGATCAAGCCTTGCTAACTCATGTTAACTTCATCAAACTAGAAGAGAATGGTGCTCACTCTATGATGTAGATAAGCTTTTAAATCGTGAATAAAGTTTATCCAATCTGTGTGGGCTCTTGCTAATGCTGTTCATTGTTTATCTTTTGCAGAAGATCACTTATATGCACCAACTTACGTTACAATGCACGTACTAAAGAAATTGCTTCATAACTTGAGATAAGAAGGTTATGAAATTCAAAATGGCCAAGAAGGAGCTCGATGCAAACCTAAAGTCAACCCACAATTCTATTAACAGTGAGCTTGCTTCACACTAGGAGAAGATGGCAGATTGGGATCGAAAGATCTAAGATTTGGAGCTGAAGTTGTCCAAGATAAAGAAGGCCTCATATGATTAGAGCTATTCCAAGGGCCGACAAGTTTTTGAGAGCTCCTTTAAGTTCTAAGAGCTTATCAAAAGAATGAGGTTGGAGAGGGCTCGACCTTCAAGAAATCTCACACTTTTAAGTCCATAGTTAAGGACTAGTGAAAATATCAAGGACAAAAAATGAAAAATCAAACTCATTATCAAAATTCACCAATATGATCAATGGATTGAGAACTAAAAGAGTGACAATAGTTACGTTAGATGAGCTTGCTATACATGACCAGAAGATCTCTATGAAAGAGGTCATGGTCATTAGATTAACAAACTTTGAGTAGGATGATTGGAAAAGAGAGATAATGATGCACCTAAAGAATGGAATCCTCCTAATAAATCCAAAAGCAGTAAAGAGGGTACAAAGGCAAGCACCAAGGTTCATAATATGGAAAGGAGAATTATGTAATAGGCCAATCAGTAGACCACTTTTTGAGATACATAGATGCAAAATAAGTGGAGTGTGTCATAAGGGAGATACACAAGAGCAACTATGGAAGCCATTTAAGGGTCGTGTGCTAGCTCAAAAAATTATTAGACAAGGATACTTTTAGCCCACATGGGTGAAAAATGCCACCTAATTCACCAAAAATGTCGAGAATGCCAGCTATATACTAATTTGATCCACAAGCCAGGAGCAAAAATGAAGCTAATAAAGATCTAATACCCTTTCGACCTATGGGAGATAAACATTATGGGACCTTTTCCTCAAATGAAAGGACAAAAAAATTGCCTTAATTGTAGTTAAATACTTCAATAAATAAGTCAGAGTAGAAACAGTTGCCAAAATATCATAAATAGAGGTTAAGAACTTTCTTTGGAAAAAAATAGTGTGTCAATTTGGGATTCCCCAAGCTCTTATTTTGGATAATGGCACATAATTCCAAAGAAAAAATATCTTGGAATTGTGTAAAGAGATGACAATACAATAAAATTTCACATCTGTAAGGCATCCTCAAGCTAATGGTTAAACTGAGGTGGCCAATAAAACTCTCTTAGATAATTTGAAAAAGAGGTTAGCTAGTGCAAAAAGAGAATGGGTAGAAGAACTCCTAGGTGTGTTGTGGGCTAATAGATCAACCCTATGAACTTTAATTGAAGAGATGCCTTTCCACATGATCCATAGGTCAGAAGCGGTGATCCCGGCAGAAATTGGAATAAAGACCTTTAGAGTGTAAGAGTTTGACCAACAAAAGAATGCTAAGAAACAAGCTTTAGACGTAGATGTCATTGAGGAAGATAGAGCAGCCACAGCAAGAAAAAGTTTACTGCAAAAAAGATATATAGCAAGGAATTACAACAAGAAGGTAAAGGTCAGAAGTTTTGAGGTAGGGGACTTGACCCTAAAAAAGGTTGAAGTTTCAAAACACTTCAGTAAGTTAGATCAAAATTAGGAAAGACCTTTCAAGGTCTTGAAGGTGACAAAAAATGGAGCTTATAGATTGCAAACTTTTGATGGAAAGGACCTCCTGCAACCATGGGGAATACAGAACTTGAAAAAATTCTATGCGTAAAGGCAACCTTGACCTCAGACCTTTGCTTCTGCTTATCTTTTGCATGCTTTGACATGTAATTGACTTTTGTAATGACCTATGTTATCACCTTTATTTTGTTTGTATCTTTTTATCTATGGTTTATGTTAGGTAACAGATCTAAGTTGCAACTAAGAAAAAGAATGTAGAATAGATCTGATAAAGATAAAAAATTGACTAATCAACCAATATAATAAAGCTTGGAAAAGGTCAAAGATAACAAATAAAGAAAGAAATTCATTGACAAAAGAAGGTCTACAAAAGACCATATAAAATATTTAAAAATAATTACAAGTATGATCAAGAACATTAATCCTAAGTGCATGACCAATGAGCTTACAACTATGGTAAATTAACAAGTCCAACGTCAAGTCACAGCACTGCAAAAATATCAAAAAGTACACAAAAACAATTAATGAGCCTAACCTATAGCTTCATAAACTAAGGGGACATTTTAGTAGACTTTAATGCCAAGTTGGCACCGAATGCTTCACTTCGAGGATTAGCTAATTCCTTAAATACATATCTAAATTCCTCTTTTGACAAAATGGGGAGAGGAACTTCTAAGTAATCCCCAAGGCTATCCATTTTGCTGGGATTAAGCAAGTCTAAATTAAAGCCTTCCTTTAGCCCGCCCAACTTCTCAAGCTAATTTTGGCACTTGTAGAAATTGTCAAGACCTTCTGTATTAGCCTTGTGCACCACCTCTACTATAAAAACTTGAGACTACATAAAGTCTCAAGCCCCAGTATAACGCTCCTCTTAAAGCTCCTCCTTAAAAGATGACAACTGCTAATAGTCATCAAAGCCCTTCTTTCGACCTGTCTCATTACTGCTTATTTTCCATGTCCAACTAGGAAGATATATCAACAACTTTCTTTTAGGAGTTAACCAAGTAAGATCAAATCTTAGCGATCTTTCTTTATAAAGCAAAGAACTTCTCATCTTTTTCCTTGAAAGTTGTATCCCTAGCTCAAGAGCTCTTTCAAGTCTCTTAGGGAAAGCAGAAATTTTACTCTGAAGTCTTTTAAGCTTAGCAGTTAAGTTGTCAGCTTGAGCCTCTATGACCACATGATAATCATAGAAAAAGGTGCACAACAATGCTAATTAACGAGCAAAAACTACAACCTAGGTATAAGGGAAAGTAAATCAAAAGTTTCAAATCAATAAGAAAGAACTAAGGTAAAAACTAAGAAAGAAACTAGTTCTCAAACTAAACTACCTGCATTAAGTTATGGGCTAAATGCTCTTTGATGAAGCAAAAGGGGCTTGACATCAACAAGCCTGGTCTCTCTCTTGCATGCAACTACTATAAAGGTCGTAAGACTCACCTCCCATTTCACTTGTCAAAATAGCATAAAGGTTGATGACAGATTGAGATAGGGAGGTATTCTACTAAGCAGATTGACATAGAACCTCCAATCTCTAGATTAATTGACAAATACCCTCGAAAGCACTATCGTCAATAGGAGGAATAGCGGTGACCTCAGGACTAACAAGTGTCTCTTCAACTCATAGATGTTTAATGAGTTGAGCGGCCATCTAAGTTGGTACGAGAAAGTTCACCCCCGATCTTTACTTTACCTTTACAGTAACCAAGGTTAGAGTAAATTCGTTGAGGTAAAAGGAAAGCTCATGTTGAATAGTTGGATCCTCTTCTCCTAGCAGTTTAATAAAGGGGTCATTACTACTAACAACGTTCGCAGCAGTAGGAAGAACTAACTTAGGAGGTGTAGGTGCCATCGAGGAAGGATCTACACCCTAAGCATGTTAGGGAGCCAAACCAGTAGAGAATAAATTGGTGTCACTAGAGGGAATGATAAAGCCTGAACCTTCATCTAGTGCGGGTGCAAAAGTTTCCTCACCCTATTTACGCTTCTTAATAGCTGCGACCTCTACTTTCTTCTACTTCATTAGGTTTACAATCATTCCTTTGAGATCTATTATCTCCACAAAAGAAAGAGAAGTAAGAATAGAGTTAAAGGATATTAAAACTAGAAGAAAGAAATAAAAGTTACCAAATGTTCTCCTAAGTCTAAGCTTAGTAAAAGAGAGGTCAACTAGCTTAAGCGTTTCTTCTCTGAAAGGATTTTGAAAGTCAAACCATTGAGCAATCAAACTCTTCTCAATAAAATCTTCAACCCATGAAGGCTCCTCATCAGAAAAAAAGGTTGGCTTGTCATCTTGCCACTCATGAGGAACATTTAAAGGGCTACATGGGAGAGCTTTTATGTAAAACCACTTATTGCGCCAAGAACGACATAACTCAAAAGGTTGTTCAAAAATTTAAAACTCTAATAGGCAATTATTTAGTAAAAACCTCAATCCCCCGAGCAACTAGAAGGTCACATGGAAAAGATACCAAAAATTGATGAAAGAAAGTTTGACATTAAAATAGCACATAATAATAATGAAACCTAGGATATTGCAAATAGAATTAGGAATTAATTAGGTCGAACAAACACCTAGGGTTCTAATAATGTTTGCTATAAGCTTTGCTATGGGGAATCATAACTTAGCCTCCAACACATGAATATGAAAGGCCAAGCAGTTGGGTGGAGATTGACACATCTTTTGCCTAGCTCGAGGCATTATTATTTTATAGCTTTCAAGGTTAAAAAATTTACTACAAAGAGAAGAGAAGACCTTAGGACCTATTTTCCTATAGGCGTTCAAAGTGTCATCCAGGTTGTTAGGGTCGACAAAGAATAGAGGTGCAAGATATGCTACATCCTGATTGCTTTGGTTAGAGGTCGAAGAGCTCAATTGAGAGCTCCGACCACTATCGCTCAATGAAGAGATAGAAGAAGAACTTTCAGCCATGGTGTAACAAATATAGCAACTAATGAGTAAAGAAATAAAATTAAAGAGGACAAAAGTAAATTGACACTTACTTGCTAGCGAACACGCCCAACACTAGAAAGAGAAAAAAGCAAAAGATTGGTAGGTCGAAAATTTGATGTGAGCTTTGACCTAGAAAGTAAAGAAATAAAAGGAAGAATAGGACCAAGGGAGGCAATTTATAGAATGTGCATCCTTGAAACTTGTAATAGATCTAAAGGAGAAAATGAAACAAATCGACAAAGATCCAATGGATTGAGAAGGAGACTATTAGAATCCAACAGCATTGATCAACTTTCTCATTTATAAGTTACTTTCTCATAAATAAGGAAGTCAGGGTGGTTAATGATAAGGAAGGAATTTTAAAAGACTATAACACCACTGCCTTTAATTACATTCACAAAAATACCTAAGGATCTGTATCTCTCTTAGATAGGTCGACCCGACCACCCGAAGTTTGAAGCAATCCAAACCCTCCAATCTTGCCACATGTATATCTGAGATCATTGTGACCTCACCCAAATAGTGCCAGCTAACTCAAACATCATTATAAATACCCCATCATTTAATGCTTTAGGCATCTTCCAAAGAGATCAACTTCCTACCTTTCCACTCAAATATCCTATCTTTAACACAAATATCAAAAGAAAGCAAATGAATAGGATATAGTAACACGTATCTATATTATTTCCCTAGCAAAGAATCTCATACTATTGAGCATAAACTTACTTGATAAATACAAAGGAATTCCTACTCATGGTCACTCACGTTATAGCTTCCTAGTTAGCCTAAGAACTATTATAAGATAACTTGAGTTATCATTCGATAAATCCTTTAATCCTCAACTATAAATATAATGAACATCTTTATCAACTTAAATGTATTCCGACATAGTCCTGATAATTCTTAGATGTTAAAGCAGTCCATGACCATGCTTCCCAATGGATTTAAAGTTCAAAGTAAATAATCTAAATCCAACATTGATTACAGTATCTGAATCATAATTCTTAATACACTTAAATATTCTCCTCAAGTTCTTCAGTTACTTTAACAGTTCAGTCATAATTCTCAAATTCCATGTCACATAGAAATGCAAGACAATTACCTATCATATTCCTTAACCTGACATGTCGGTAAACTAGTTGCTAAAATCTTACGAAAAGTCTCAAAACAATCTGATAATTTATTTTCATCCCAACATTCAAATAACTTAAAACTCATATTTGGATATAATCCTATTTAGTTTATAACATATCACGTTACTAGGCTACAAATACAAATATAAAACCATCCTTCTTAATTTATCAAGTTTGAATCTTACAATTAAATCTTAGCGCAACACTAATAAAATTAAATTATCGATCTGAATCAAACTATAATCTAATAATCTTAGCTTAATAAGATTAATCCATAACTTAGGCTAAACTATAGTTTAGTGGTCTTAGTTCATGTCGAAATCATACTTCAATCCGAAAATTTAGTTACATTTGACAAATTAATCGAATTAAAATTCAATTATTGAAAGTTACCCAAATTAGGTTGAATTAAAGTTCAATCATTGACCAAGAGTAGCCTAAACAAGTTCAAAATTGAATTCTGAGCAAAATGCCCAAAGACAACCACCATACGCTGCCGTCAGAGACTGAACCAACCTCACCACTAGATGCGTCTTGACTCTAGGAGTAAAACCCCTAAAATAATTTCCAATTCCAACCACAATAAACCAATCAATTAGTCGATTGAAGTTGCGGCAAACCCTACTCGCCACCACGTGCCACCACCTCAAATTCTTCTACTACCACCTATTAAAGCCCAAAATTGGCATCATCAAAAGTTTGCCCATGAAATTCCAACCAAGACCCACACCAGCCCACCTGGAACCCATCGCCGGAAAGCTCAAAACTACCACACCTACCACCTATCACTGTCGACCTCCTTGTTTTGACCGTTTAACCAGTTGTTTTTGGTCAAGGTTGGTATAGTTGAGCTCCTCTCAGCTAGAGGAAGCCAACAATGGCTTTAGTTTCAAGTTTCATAGTCATTTTCTGATGATTCGTAGGTAGGGAAGCTCTCAGGCCATTTTTGAGAATTTGAGAAAATTATATCCTCAATCTTATATATAAACATATTTTCAGCCTTTTCAATTTAGCCCCAAATTTTCTGACCATCCCACTTTTCACCCCAAAACTTTTAACCGCCTCACAATTTGGTCCCTAGCTTTCAATTAAGTCCTCCAACTTTCAACTCTTATACATTGGCCCCCAAGATTTCTATTTTTGGGCAATTGGGTCCAATTAGTTTATTTTAAGGTCCTCAAACTTTGAATTTATTCACATTAACCCCCTAACTTTATAATTTTGGGCAATCAAGTCCTTTTATTTGCAATCCAAATTCCCAATTATAAATATTTAATTCTAAACTGTAATTAAATTAACCTAAAATTAATTGAGCTAAATTTATCAATTTCACATTTTATAATATTTTATAATTTTAAAATTCAGGGTGTTACCATATTTGAATATCTATTTATAAATATCCGAATTTCCTAATCCATTAACTTGTAGTAAAATGCATTTTTTTCTCATAAATTTCAATTTTAAAAAAATTTTACTATTTTATCTTAGAATTAAAAAATTAATTATTCTTGACTTAGTTAATTTTTTAAATTAATGATTAACTTTATGATTAATTAATATTAATAAAATGACACTAATATAAACTAATTATAAAGTCAAGCAATAATAATCTTATATTCATCAATTTTACCATTCATATATTGATTTTTCAATTTTTTTTCTTGATTTAGTAGTGTTTAATTATTATTACTACCGCCTATCGATACTTCATAATTCTTAACTATAAATTTTTTCTTATTAATTCTTTAATTACTAATTTATACATATATTCATTTATATATAGATTATGAGATTTCATATTAAAAAAATAAAAATAATTTACTATGTATAATAATATATTATATATAATAATTTTTTAAATATTATTTATCAGATATGGATAACAGATTTAACTAAATTACGGATAATTGAATATATAATCGAATATATCCAATGGATATGTATTTGAAGTGGATATTAAACGGACCAAATAAGCAATTATCACATTCGTATCTATTTACAGTCGGACATCTATTAATCGAATATAGATAATATCCACTTTAAACGAATATGGATAATATACCCTATAAACGAATTTAGATGCTAACGGTAAATGAATTTTTGAATATCCATTTACAGTCCTAAATACGGATACAAATTTGACGGATATTATGCAATGATATTCGAATTTGTATCCATCAGATATTGGTCGAATTCAAATACATATATATATATATATATTCAATTATAATTGTTTAGATGCATCCATACTAGATTAAAATTATCCATATTTGAATTTAAATATTATTTTTTGGACGTTCATATTCAATGATAATTATTTGAATATCCATTTATGAATATTCGAATGTGTGAATCCATTAACTTATAATAAATATATATATATATATATATTAATAGAAGAAAATATACAATTTCAATAAAAAGGAAGCAATTGAACCAAAAATGTAGTTTTTAATAATTAATTTTATAATTAATCATTAGCACTTATTAATATTAATTATGATTTTTATTTTAAATTATAAAATTAATCAACAATTCTTTATTTTGATTATTTTCATTCCTCAATTTTTTCTCAATTTTACAATAATTTTTTAAGTTTATTATTTTTCTTCCCAATTCTTCAATTAAAATTTATATAGGTTTATTTAATACTATCAATTTTGATGTACTTTGTCTATAATAAAATTTTTTATAACATAAGTAAATAAACATTTTATTAATTGTTCTATATGATGATATTTTTTAAAAATTTTAATATATTTATTTAAATTTTTACATAAATAAAAATAAAAAATTATAATAAAATAGTAATAGTGGAATATAGAATGGGTTGGTTTTACATGGTAGTTATAGCATAAGTTGTAGTTATGACTTACAAGAATGAAAAGATCAAGATTAAGATATTTTAGGTATATTAATAGAAAACATACCAAAAGAGATTGATACTTTATTAATGGTATATATATATATATATATATCCTAATATTTTGTATCATATATGTATTAACGTATATATTCATATACGTATATACATATATATATATATAAATATAAATATGTGTTTGTGTAATTGGTAATAAATTTTTAAACATATATCGGTGTGAGTACCGGTACTTCTTTTTATATAGTAATAATTGTGTAGGAATTTTGCTAGCGTTATTTGTGAAATTATATCTTTTTAAAAAAATATTATTTTTATAATGTTAAAATGATAGTAATTTTGGATAAGACCGCACTCTTCCAAGTTTTTTAAAAAAATATTATTTTTAATTGGTTTTCATTACGCATATACTTTTTAAAAATTATAAAAAATTAACAAAAGGGATAGTATTAATATTATGCGTTCAATATGTTTTACTCTCGTTTTTTTTAACTAAGTATGGAAAACGTGAACTTGGTGTCGGTGACAGACAAACTCAGCAGTAAATTAATAACGATCAACCTCAGCTTACTTGTTTTGCCGTATGCATCCATCCTCCCCTCTTCATTCATTGCCATTTGCACCAATGCTTCATAAAATTTTACAATAATTTTTTATCGTAAATTTTATTTATTAATTAAGAAAATGAAAGAACAAATGTTTTTTGGGAGAAGCCCTATAAATATGGCCTGTGCCCTGCCAGTGTTGTTGCCAATGGAGAAAGCGAAAAATGTTGCGTGCATTGCTGGGATGTTGTCCTTCTTTCGTTTGTTTGCTTTCATGGCCATGTAAGAGCACTTTCCCTCCCGTTTGTATTTTTCTTCTCGAACTTATTATGAAGGACCAGTTTTTGCTTCTTACGGAACTACTATTGTGGTGGGTTCATTTTGAGAAAAGTCTTGATGGGAGTTTGGGATCCATATTAAACAGGGCAAGTTGATTAATTTCATCCTCCTCAGTAGTTCATTACGGCGGTGGGGGTCAAACAAATTGCTTGTTTTTGCTCCTGATATTGATAATTTGATGTTAAGTTTTGCAGGAACGTTGGGACTCTCTGATGCTAATGTCATTTGTATTCTTTCTTGCATCGATCGCCTGCATTAGAATTTTATGTTCTGTTTGCTGCAGCATCAAAAGCACAGGCATTCGGGCTTTTCTGAGGCAGGCTTGGGTTCTTTCTGCCCTCCCTTTTTTGCAATGACACTGCATGAGGGCATCCATGAGTAGGCATTAATAGAAAACGACTGAGAAAATAGAAAAAACTTGGGAAATGATGCATGTCAACGTCAAAGAAAATTCATGATTAAAAGAAAATGTAAAATTTTTAGATGAACCAGATGGCAACTACTTATTAATTCATGTGACACCCATAAAATAAGAAAAAACTCAATGATGAGCAGTGAACTAATGAATTAATTGTATATTGTAGAGTAACCTCAAAAAATAAAATCAAATCATAAAGAAAAATGAATAATTAAAATCACTAATGTAGTGTAATTTAATGACATCAATTCTATCTAATTACCATGATAGTCTTAAAAAAATGATATCATTTTGTGGACAACAATTTTGAACAAATATTATTATGCATTGAAAATTAGAACCCCCCCACCCCTCCCTAGGAGACTAAATTGTGCAATGCCATGGTACTAATTCTTGAGCAATAGATTATTTTTGGCCTAATGAGTTGTTCTTCCTCTTATCCAAGTTGAGATATTGCTCTTGACAACTACTCACCTACGTGCTTGCCCACTTGGTTTTGTGCCCACAATGAAAGCATTGGATTAGGCTATGGCAAATGGTGCCAAATCATCCACACATCCACATCTTTTGTTCCCTTTTCTATTTGTTTAAAAAATAATGGTGTTTCGTATTCCATTATTGAACAATTTAATTATTTCTTGTACAAAATATTTTTCATAAAATTTTTATTAATACATTTTAAAAATCGTAAATTTTAAACAACACTTAACATCACCTTTATGGAAAAGTATGTACAATTCTAAAACATATATATATATACACACACACACATATATGGGTCCTTTGAAATTAATTTCACATAATATTTCTTACTATGTTTTTAGATCCGTAAATTTTAAAAGACAGACATTGATAATCCATCACATGTTGGTTATAAATAAGCATTAAGATTTGTCAAAAATATACGTGCAGGTCCTCAAATTATCAAGAACTACACCTCTATAGAGAAGCATATACAATTATAAAACATATAAAATTGGCGCCCTGGACTAGTTTCACACAATTTTCTTAGCACATTAATTTCGAAATCTATAAATCCGAAAAGTCAACCGATCATCCATCGCATGGCTGTTACAACTGAGCAACTAAAAATCTCCCAAAACATACATATGTGCTGGTCCCTCAACTCACGAAGAATTAATTGCACCTTCACAGAAAAGCGTACACACACACACACACAATTGGAATATTATTTCAAGATTTAAAATGCTTGAGGAGTGCACATTACCTTAAAAAAGTGCTAACAAATGTAAAAGTATAATTAAGAGCGTTTTTAGAGTTTGATTGAAAATTGTCTAGTGAACATTCTTACATTGTACAACACAAGCATCTGTCAGCCAACCTCATTCTTACATTCTTACAAAGATTAATTGAACAACTTCATGAATGCTAGTAATGGTAAGGTGGGAATTGGGATTATATGTCAATGATAAATTGTTTATGGTATTGGATATATGACGCAGAGTGTCCAGGTGCATGCACATATAGCTAGGTGCTCAAGAACTGCTTACAAGAAGCCCTGCGTGTTCTTTTGCCAGAAATGTTGCTTCAAGTGTAGGTGCGTGCCTCCTGGCAAACAAGTCTGCCCTTGCTACAACAACTGGAAAACCAAGAGGGGTGGACCAAAATGCCCCTGACAACCCCCTCCAGCCAGCCTACCCCAGATTAAATTAACAACAAAGGTTCATCTTTTCTCTTTTTTTGGGATCGATCTGCATGTTTTTGGAGTATTTAGTACTTACTATTTGGATTAAAGTTATATTATATATGTGCATTTTTTCTTGAAATCAAATACTTTGTTATAGTGCTATCATTTTCAATATTTGTAGATCTATGCTTGACTAGTTTCGCTAATTATTTTAAGCAAGAAGTCAAATAAATGTAGAAAAATAAAAATACTGTATAATTGTGGAACAGCAGTCGGACAATGTGGGATTGTTAATGATAGCTATTTTATATAATTACGAGAATTAAAAGAAAAAAATATTTTAAATCAGTCGAAAGAACATCAAAAAAGGACTGACATTTTATTATATATTATTTGGGCCGCGATACATACAAGTCTGGTAAAAAAAAGATTATAATACTTATATATAGATGTTGAAGGAAGAGAGACGTGCGAGGAAAAGTTTGGATCGGAGAGAACAATGTGACTCTGGATTTAGAGTAAAATTTTCAAGAAAGAAAAAGAAAAAAGAACGAATATCGACAAGTAAAATATAAAATTTTATCATTCCATCTTTCTTGATTGGCTGAAAGTGGAGCCCATTGCAGTTGGGAGAATGGACTATGGTGGGGAGGAGAAAAAATTAATAACCCCGCACCCGCACCCGCACACTCAATTAGACTAACTTTTCATAATCATGCGTGGTTCACGGCTGATGGCTGATGGCTGATGGCTCAAACCCTTTTCTAGATTTTTCATGAAAATTAAAAAAAAAAAAAAAGAAAGAAAGAAAGAAAAGAAAAAGTGCATAGCCAATTCTCTTGGACACAATACGGTGTCACGTTCTCACGTGTGGACAAAAGTTAGGTTTCCATCATGTACTTATTCAACTCCCTATTCATTCTTTGATCCCAATATATATATATATATTCATATATTTGATACTATAGTATAGAAAACAAGCAAAAAAAAAAAAAAGGAACTGTTAAATTATTATCTAAAGAAATAACAATTAATACTCACAGATGTAACATTTTCATATAAAAATAGAAAAATTACTAGAACCTATTTAAAATGAATTTTTATATCTAAAAAACTATGTTTCAATTAAAAAAAAAACTGTTACAAGAATTAATTTATGAATTTTAAAAAACTTTAATTTTTTTAAAAGATTAAAATTGTCTTGACTGTAATTATATATATTTCAAAATCAATAAATATATTTTCCAAAATAATTTAATCTGTTGATGATAAAATCATCTTTGACACAATGAAATTGAAATAATCTAAAGAAAAGATTTTTATTAGAAAAGCTAATTTGTTATTTTTTTTTAATTTAATGATTCATGGGTAATTTAGTCAAAAATTAGCTATTGCATTTTTCAAAGTGAAAAATTAACAGAACAGGTATTTTGGATTGAAAAATATTTTAATGAGTTTCTTAGATATAAAAATTTAATTTCAGAAGTTTTTAGTATTTTTTATTTAAGAAAATAAAATATTATTTGAAAATATCTAATTATGGGTGGGTGGATGGATGGATTTACAAAAGACAAAATGAAAAGTACGAGAAAAAATCCGAGAAAAATATAATTATTATGATGCTACGCTAATTGAGGGCCTCGGCCACGCGCAGGGGCAATGCAGCCGAACGCATGTACCAAACCCGTCACCGCAGCTCGCCAGTCGCCACATTTTGATTTTGTGATAATTAATACTTTGGACAAGCTTCAGTTTGGGCGACAAATGAAATAATTATGACTCATCATGATTAAGAAAACACAAATGAAATACTAAAATTGCCCCCATGACCCCTCCACCCTACCCTGCCTAACCTAATGTAATGCAATGCAGACCACGAAAAGAATATTCAAAAGCGAATATCATATTCTATTAATTAGTATACTACAAAAGCATTACTTAATTTATCATTATTTGATTTTTGAAGTGATTCACAGCAAATCCAGCGTTGACTCATCAGCGCATCACGCTCTCGCTTATTAGTTATAATATATACTCCACCCATCACTAAAATTCTTCTCATAATTAAGGCTAAATTTTCAAAAATAAAATAATAACACTTGAAATAATATCATATTCACAAGCTAAACAACAGATACACTTATATGAACTCAGAAAAAATGGCTTAAATCCTTTATTCCAGTATATATTTCATCCCTTATTTCATTGCACCGATGTACGACATGTGTATTAAATATTTTTTTATAAAAATAATTAATTGATAACCAATCAAATACACTTAATATATATACATCGAAAATAAAATATGAAATAGAATAGATGATCCAAAATACAAAAAAAAGTACTGTTAATCGACTCGAATTGAAATTGTAAAGTTATATTTCAATAGATTACACTTTCAAAATTTATCCTCACTCAATATATAAGCTGCAGTTAATCACTAAATTTTAAAATTTCAATTAATTTTTTCTGATAAAAATACAAACAAAGAGACAAATAGATAGCTCCAATACTAAGCTCCCACTCATGATTCATCGACCTTGGGTTCAAGTTTTTACGAGGTAGTTGAAAAAACAATTGGTCATCTCAAAGATTTAACTGCACACGAAAATTATTTTAAAGTCTCTATTCATTTTATTTTATCTTATCATATTTACATACACACACACACACACATATATATATATATGCAAGTATTATTTATTTTTTAAAAAAAATATTTTATACACTCAACATATATCAATTACTATTAAAAAACAAAAATCAGTTGAAATAGATAATTTACACCACAAAAGTTTTTACTTGATCAACTCTAAATAAGCCCTTGTAAACAACTGATAATATACTCGAGAGTAGAAGAAACAACACAAGTTCAACACACTAACCTCATTCATAAATGAGAAGACCTAAGGAAAAGAGCAAGAACACAGAGATAGGGCTGGGGACCTCTTCACCACTTGGCCAACATTATCACCAGCCAGCCCACCTCAATCAAATCAACTAGGAACCGTCCAAACCACTATTTCTAGTATTCAAAGGCAATGAGACGGACAAAACTACATCTTCAGTCAACAAAATACAGCCACCTTAGCTTTGTGGTTGTACAAGAAAACCAGAAATAAAACATTGAAATTAAAGGTTATATATATGTATATATATATATATGAACATCCATATAAGTCCATCCATTTTAGCGCAGCGTATGCCGTATTGCCGTATGGTAAAATGTCTTGAGGGACTACACATGCTAACCCCACCTTAGTTTATTACAACCCACGTCCAAGACCTTCAACCCCTACTAAGTACATTGGTAACAGAAGTACCGAAAAACTTAAGAACGGCAGCAGAAGATGAAATTCCACCTCATGAGGACCGAGCAACTGCATGTGCCAAGTCTGGACCTTCTCTTAAATCTTTGGACACATTCTCAGTACCAAATTGTAGTATCTTGCCTCAGAGGGTTATCCCTTGGAACTCCAGGAAAGCCTTCAGTATAATCAATGAATGGGGAGCTTATCATGAATTGGAAGTTTTCAACGGGGTTGGAGTTGAAAGATGAATTCATAACCTTACAATGGTCGATAAGATCTGCAGGGCGGAATATTGAAGGGTGGTTGTTAGGCATGTTATTGTCTTCAAATATGTTGCCCTCCAACACCATTCCTTGACCACGAAGATAGCCTTCCTGTTGGCAATGGACGTTATGTTGCTGAAGAGCCATCTCTTTTGTAGCCGTAACATTCCCAGAATTTGACTTCTTGTTTCCTTGAACATTACTATCATAAAACGACATAAGCTCATTGATGACCCTCTGCCCATCTTCTGGAACTCCATGTCCTGATAGATCAAAGGAAGGTGGAGTTGGATTCACAGGAAGAGCAGCCGGCTTTGGCTGGACAAAGGTTTGAGGAAAGACGACCGGCTTGACTTCATTCATGTTGAAGTTGGAAACACCAAACTCAGAAGAATGTTTGCAGGGGCAAGAAAGTTGATGATTGTCCCGGGAAATTCTGTCGTGAAAACCATGGTGAAGTTCACTATGTGGACACTGAAGAAACTCACATGTCAATATCTTTTGATCCATCATCACATTCAGTTCATTGCCTGGCTTTCTCTTCCTGGAGAAGTCTAAATTAGTGATTACTTCATCATTGATGGCATGAGATTGCTGCTGAACCGGAAGTCTATCTTGCATTAATCTGTCGATCCCAATATTCAGCAGACTAAGGGGATTAGGTTTTTGTTCCTGCACATCAAAATTAGAATCTTCATCAACCCCTTCAACATCATACTCGCTGCTATCGTTCATAGCAAATGCTCCACTGCCACCAGATGTGGACAAAGGTGGACAGCGATCTGGGTAAAGTTCTCTAGCCATTGCTTCCTCCTGGTTGATAATTGCCAACCAAGTTGCACTCTCCTTGGCCGTCATCTTGTCCTGCAAGCACTTTGACTGCCTCACAAGCTTCCGAATCTTAGCAATATCAGGAGACATGTGCTTGATGACGGCAGTTAGAACACCCACCTTCCATGCCTTCTTCAGATCATGAGGCTTCTTGTAAGGAGGGGGGCCTTGATCCTTCGGCAGACCCAACTGATGCCACCACTCTTCCTTCCCAGTCGGCCACCATGGAGGCGGAACACCTTTCTCTAATGGAAACCGTCTCTGAGGCGGATCACAGTGCTGCATGAGAGCAGATAACAGCGAACCAAGAGTTGTGTCTTGGAGCTCCTGCAAGGTGTGTGGAGTAGGACCAATGGGGTTAGAACACTCATTCTTTCCAGGGATTGCATTATCTGCTTGGTATTTTGCTATGGCAGCCGGCCCATTTCGATCAAATCGGACCTTGTCCTTCCACCACTCCCTAAGATTGTCAGATGCCCCGCTAACTGGCTTGCCTTTCTCCGGAATAATTCCATAAACAAAACCTTGTGCTTTGCAAACCTCCATCATTTTCAACATGTACTTCAAGATCCCATCTTGAGCTCTCGACATCTTCTTCCTCCTCGCCTGCTCTTGGGATTGTCGTTGTTTTGCAGCATCAATACCTTCTTTCCCCTTATTCATTTCCTTTCGCCTTTTCAATCGCATCTTGTACTTCCACACCCTCCTTTCAAGTTCATCCACATCAGTCTCCTCATCTGTGTAATCATCCTCCACCACCGGCTCCGGCTCAGCAGACTGCAGGTCACACACGTCTGCTTCCTTGATAGGAGCAGACGAAAAGAAATCAAGATCGCCACAATTGCCACTAAATCCCATATCATCAAACATCATCATCCTGTCAGCAGCAGGTTAACAATCACAACAAACTTGCGGCAGATGCAGAATTAAGAATAGGATTCAACTTGAAGCTTCAAAACCTTGATATGCTTGTCTCCTCCCCGAGATTTACCATCAAACGTCAATAGTGGAATCGCTTAACTGCCCTGCTGTTCCCACCTGCAAGGCTGCAAAAATAGAAATTATGAAAAAGGGAAATCCAACCTAAGATTGTTCCCATAAAATCAGGGCAATATTTACCAAGGCAAAATCAAAATTCAATAATATAGAGATATATATATATATACACGCTCCAGGAAAGAGAACAGATTAGCTTAGTATATCCACAGGGAGAGAAAAAGATTCATGCAAGCAACAAACTGAATACAAGTTTACTTTCTAACATCTGAATATAAACTAACAGGGAAATAACATGTCACAGCAAAACATTAACTTTAGCCTAAAGGGTTAACAAATAGAAGCCCTTAGTTAGAGGATTTAAACCCTGAGATCTATGATGGTAAAAGCTTTCATCAGAAGAAAACACAGATCCGAAAAGATTAAAAAGATAGACAAAACAATCCAAGAAAATCCGAAACCAAACTCCCTAGGAAACTGACAGAAAAAGATTCCCAAAATATCCTGGAAAATCAAAGAAAATTAACGCATCTAAACCATATTTACAAGTAGTCAGGTATCATCCAAAAACCATTTCCAAATCCAACTGATAACAATTGCAATCCAAACGGCCATGACATTTAATGCTCTAATAAAAGTGCTAATAAATCAACTTTGAGAGATTGGATCCACCTGCTGTATATGAAAATTAAGCTCAAAAAATCAAGAATTTAGGAAAAGACAATTTTTTTCAATAATAAGATGAATCTTTGTGACCAGAAAGTATTAATTGAGCACCATAATCAAGAAGGAAAAAGCTCCGATAATAAACCCTGAAACCCCTCCCCCCCAACCACCCATCCAACAAAGAAAAATAGCAAAAAGGTTAACAAGAAATCAACAAAATCCATCGAAGGCCAAACTTTAACCCAAAAGGAAGATCAAAATAAAAGAATAAAGTGAAAAAGAACCCAACTTTAATCAACAAACAACAAGAAAACACAAAGGAGAAGAAGAAGTATTACAAGACAAGAAGCACTTTTCTTTCTTTCTTGTTTGGTTTGACCTCAAGAGTATTCTTGTAAAGTCTTTGTTCCAACCTCTCTTTCTCTCCTGCAGAATTATCGACCCTCTGAATGAATAGCAACAGAGAAAGAAAGAGAGAGGCAACCAGGGAGAAGAAAATGATGGGAGACTTTTTGTATTTTCTTTTTGGGTTTCTAGTGAAGATTTATGGAGTGTTATTGGGGTGGTGCTTCATGTATGGGGAGGTGAAAGGTGTTGAGCCTCTTGACCCTTGGTGAAGGAAAGCCACATAAAAAGAATTTATTACTCTGTGCGTGTGTGCGTGTGTGAAATGTGAAATGTGGAAGTCCTTGCAAGCAAATGAGGGCAGATTCACAGCAGCAGCTTCCATATGGGATATGGATAAGTGTTTTATTTTGGGAGTTTGCATTTTACCATAAAGTTTATTAATGATTTATTGTGAATTTATGAGCTGTGCATTTAAGTTTCTGCGTGTGTAATGTCTGGTGTTTTTCTTTTCTTCTTACGTCTTTTGCGTTTTAAGTGAATCTCAGTGCATTAATGGTGTATAGTATGATTTTTTATGCTATCCATTTTGTATATGATAGTAATGGATAAGTATGAATAACCATTCATATTATTTCGGGTTATTTTCACTATTTTTATTTATTTTGATTTCTTTTATCCTTTTTTATTTAAAAATAGGAATATATTAAATTTTCAGTTTAGACTACATATTAATGTTTAATTTTTTATTGCACAACATAAATGAAATAGGTCCTTCATCTCTTATTTCATACCGCAAAAAATATTAATTGTATTAAATACCTTCTTATAAAAATATTTAATGGTGAATCGCGTATACTTTCTCCAAGCTTCATATTCATATATACTCATCGAATGAGACTTGCCTTATTACTCTATATGTATTATTGAATTTAATTTACACACTTTAAATCGAATATTTTTTGTATTTCCTTTTTAGTTGGAATTGAATGTATAAGCATTTTAGATTCCACTTCATATTATAAATAAATTCACTTTATATTATAAATAAATGTCAAATATTTAAAATACATTCTTGAGTATTGGAATACTTAATAATCCAAAATCCAAAATGTTAATTTCAAGGGTTCACTAGGTTTTCGTTTTTCTTTTTTAATTTCTTTTTTAATTTCCCAGCCTTGCGTGATTTGCCACATATGGACGGGGAAAATAAAGTCATGGGTTCATGTCATGTTCATAAAACAAAAGCATTCACTTTTACATTTATTGACCAACAAATCACATTGAGGGGTGCAAGTAAGGTCACATGAAAATATCTCTCACTTGACAACTCTAGTTTTAGAACGAGAATCAATTATCCGATCCAAAAAATAGCTTGACGATTCAAAAGACATCTTTCATTTAATAAGTTTTAATCATAGAATAAAAATCAATTATATGGTTATTAAGATTACGCTTGACAAAACAAAAGCAAGCAACTTCCTTTCACTAGAAAAGTATATTATTTTACCAAACTCTAGAGTCGGCTGATTTATTTATGGAATTTTAGGTGCAAATTTTGTTGTCTACAATAAACAAAAATATAAAATAAGAAATATTTGTACAAATAAATTAAATTGAAACTTATCAATTGTGAATTGAATTTTTAATATAATTCTATGATTCTTCTCTTTCGAATATAATCTTAAAATTTAATAAGCTCCGCAAAGAACATATTAAATGCCATGGATCTTCTTGAATTTGATTTGAAAAAAGTAATGCCAATTCAAGGGTTTTGCACCGCAATATCGAATTAAACACCAAAATATATGAGATTCGCAAAGAACACCATGGATCTTCTTGAATTTGATTTGAAGAAAATAACACCAATTCGAAGGCAGTGCACTTTAATTTCGAATCAAATGCCAAAATATAATGGGCTCTACAAAGAAATCTTGAACATTGTGGATCTTCCTAAATTTGTTTAAAAGAATTGCTGGACTCTTTTAAAGTTTTTCTCACTTGTTAGGATTTGTGTTTGGTCACTCCCTTTATAAAGATGCTTGATGGGAGATTCCAAATTGATTTGAATTTTTTTAATAATTATCTCTTTGATAAGATAATATCAAATGTTAAGAGATAATTTCAAATATTAAGAAATAATATCATATATCAATAGATAATAGCAAATATCTTTGATTTAATTTATCCATAGACGTAAATATTTCATCTTTGACACTTGTCCAGAATATTAATTAAAATTAACTATTTATCTTTTAGAATTAAATTTAATAAAACTAAAAATATAAATAGAAATCTTAAATTAATATCTAATATATTATTTTACACATATCACTTCTCAATTGGTCAAAATTAATATGTCTACAAATGCCTCCAACTTCAAGGATTGGCGAAAGATATGTTCATCATCCATGAAAGAGGCAAGGCTTGAAGTATTTGAGAATTTTTCTTTCTCTTTCCATTTTTTCAAATATATTTGTAACAAGAAATCCTTCAAGCATTCTTTGAGCTATGGAGCCTTTCTACAAACATGTTGCACACTGCTATCAAGAACAATATCTCTTTATGGGATCTTCATGGATTTTGTGGATTGCCAATACTTGGAAATTTTTATAATGAAGCCCTCCCATTTGCCTATAAACCCAATAAAAAATTAAGTCATAACATAGTTCAAAGTAACATCTTTTTGAAGGGGTTCTGTACACAGTTTATACTCAAACCGGTCAAGAGGAATATGCAGTTTAGGCTCGTGCACCAATGAGCATATTTAACTTGAGTAGACAATTTATACTCATATCAAGGAGT
>JACGDI010005253.1:655712-731773 GCA_014898725.1 Jacaranda copaia | reverse complement strand
GTGGATCCTTGGATATGGAACCAAGTTGGTTTGGAACTCGTTCACATCCACATTTAGAGCTCTTATTACACTTTTATCAAGAAGTACATGAGGTGACAATGGCTTAAAGATTTTAGATAGTTTGTACTCGTGTCTAGGAGCATTATTGACAATTTAGGCTCCTATCAAGAAGTAGGTCAGAGACTTTAACTTGAGAATTTTAGATAATTTATGCTCATATTTAGGAACAGTATTGACAATTTAAACTCTTATCAAGGAGCATTTGGGATTTGAAGACTTGAGCTTTGGACATGAAGACTTGAAGATTTGTGTCTTTGATTTGGGAACTTGAAGATTTGAAGACTTGAGTTGTGGATTTAGAGATTTAGAAACTTGAGTCATGGATTTAGAAACATCAAAACTTGAGCATTGACTTGAATATTTGGAGACCAGAAGTTATGGATTTAGAGACTTGAAGACATGATCTTGAATTTGAAAACTTGAAGACTTAAGTCTTTGATTTGGAAACTTAAAAATTTGTGTCTTGGACTTGGAGACTTGGAAACTTAAGCCTTGACTTGAAGTCTTGGAGACATGATTTGTGGATTTCAGAGACTTGGAGACTCAAGTTTGGATTTGAAAACTTGAATTTGAATTTGGAGACTTAAAGACTTGTATCTTGAATTTAAAAATTTGGAGACTTGAGAATTGTTGATAGTTTATGCTCTTATTTTGGAGCATTATTGACAGTTTCGGATCTTATCAAGAAGCATATGAAATGTGAAGATGAAAATTAATTGCCCCTAACATCTTCATTATCATTAGCATCACGTGAATCTTTTTGTTCATTAAAATTGATGCTCATTTCAATATTATATACACGAGTTGACAAATCTTCAAAAGTTTTTGCTTTAATTCATTGAAGTATGTAGCAAAGACTTTAATACATTCCTTGGATACACATCTCAATGGCTGAAGTTTTCAATAATTAATCTTTATAGTTAAGATTCAAATTTCTCTAGCGATTGATGTAGCTAATGACAATTTCTTCCTTCCATTGGCAAGAGTTGGTGAGTTCAATTATGCTCTATAGAAACAATTGAGGAACTTTTGTTCTAGTTGCCCCAACTATCGATGGAGCTTACCTCCAAGTCAATATACCAATCAAAAGCATCGTCCTTTAATGGTCAAATAAATTGCTCAACCAAATGATCTCCATATATCCCAGCATTATTACAAGTTTCAATGAAATAAGCCGCATGTTACTCTAGGTTTCCCTTGCCATCAAATTGCTGAAACTTCAGGGGCCGGTATCCAATTGGCATGTTCAAATTATCAATCCTTTGAGTATATGACTTGGCGTAAGTCATAGATGACTTAGAACTTGCATTTAGCTTGTCTTTCATAGTTCCCATGATAAACTCCTTTAATAGGTCTATGGGAATTAGTCCACTGGAAACTTGTAGTTCTTTTGTTGCAATTTCTTCATTTTTGGCTGATTGTCTCCTTGTGGATGTTTTCCCCTCGTCCTCAACCTCAATTTGTTTCTCCACCATGCAACTAGCATTAAGATTGTCTACTTTGCTCATCAATTTGGAGATTTGAAAGTCCCACTCTTGGACATGCTTCATAAGTCCTTCAATGGCCCTCGTCAAATTTGCAATTTGTTCTTCTAGGTTGTAGCACCTACTACCATCAGTGTCGCTATGTCAAGAAATTTGATGTTGAGTAGGGAATGGATGATGCAGATTCTTCCTTTGAGTCTCCACTATCTCTATTCATATTAATAAAATATGGCAACACCTTTTCCATAGCAAGCAAAGGAGCCACCTCCAAAGATAATTGCAACTTCTTAGACATACTGCTTGTGATCACGCCAACACTTCTTCCTCCAACACTTGAAGAATTTGAGATAGTAATTTTCAATGTTTTAGTCTTGTTGGTGGCCACGATACTTCAATCTGGATGAAGAAAAGAGATGAGAGGCAAAGATTGTCCTACTAAGCGAGCCAAAAATTTGTAAGTGCAAATTTTTTTTATCTGCAATAAACAGAATTACAAGACAAAAAATATTTGTACAAATGAAATGAAATTGAAACTTATCAATTGTGGACTGAATTCCTAAAATAATCCTCTGATTCTTTCCTTCCGAATATGATCTTGAAATTTAATGAGCTCCACGAAAAACGCTTTGAACATCGTGGATTTCTTTAAATTTGATTTTAAAAAAATAACGTCAATTTAAGGACTTTGCACCATAATCTCTAATCAAATGTCAAAATATAATGAGTTACACGAAGAAGGCCGTGAATGCTGTGGATCTCCCTAAATTTGCTTGAAAGAATTGCTGGACTCTTTTAAAGTTTCTTTCACTTGGTAGGATTTGTGTTGTATGCAAAATGAGCTTTGGTCACTCCTTTTATATACATGCTTAATAGGAGACTTCCAGGTTGACTTAAACATTTTTGATAGTTATCTCTTTGATAAGATAACATCAAATATCAAGAGATAATATCAAATATCTTTAATTGGATTGATCCATACATGTAAATACTTCATCTTTGGCACTTGCCAATATTTGATTTGAGTATGAAATAAATACTATAGTATTAATTAAAATTAACTACTTATCTTTTGGAATTAAATTTAACAAAATCCAAAATAGAAATAGAAATTTTAAATTAATATTTAATATATTATTTTACACGTCACTTCTCAATTGATTAAAATTAATATGTCTACAGTAATATGAAAACATCTTTGAAAAATATTGTTTATCATTATAAATTTTATGTATGGTCGAATAATTTTACCTATAACTATATCATATATACTTATTTAAATGGGCCGTGACTTTTATGAATCTCTTATTCCTTGACTAATTTTGGCAACCATTTCCTCATCTATTGCTTCAATTATAATTCAAGAGTAGTGGCTGTCACAATATTGGAACCTTTCAAAATCTTCACCTAATCTTTTGTACCACACACAAAGAAAATCCTACTAATGGAGGTGAACAACCGCCCCCCGCCTTCCCCCATAGAAGGTGTTGAAGATTGCAGAATAACCATAGAGGCAAAATTCAAAGAACTACTTGGGGGAACAAGTGGCGTGGCGTGGCGTGGATCAAATGATGGTGTGAAGACAATTGTTGGCAATAGCACCTTTGATGGTGACTAAAAATGGGAATGTTTTTGGGTATGAACGTGGTGAGTTTGCAAGCTGCATTCTCACGACACTTAGCCTCAGGGCAAACCATGAGTGATGAGCGTATCCACTCAATTTATTGGCATTTAACACGGGCCATGAATAGGGATTGGAGGGTGAATAGGGAAAAAAAACTTCTTAATTTTGATTTAATCCATTCAATTCATTATTTCAATAAGTGAATTATGTAATTATCAGTAACTTTGGCACGCTTAACGTGTATTTTTTTACAAAATAAAAATAGTATAACATTCATTGCATTTTTGTAGTATATTTTTTAATATTTCAATACATTTATCTGAATTTTTTGGATAAAAATATAAAAACAAGAATAAGATGAAGTAAAATGATAAACAATTCGACAAAAAATTGAGGAAAGAAGAGCAAAAGGAACTATATTGTCATTAATTTTCTGATACGAGTTAATTTTTTCAACTGATAAAGCGACGCACTGAGTTAGTTGCTCGATACATAAATTACAATTATAATTATGAAAATTAAAAAACAATAACAAATGATGAAGATATTTTAGAAAAATAACTCAAAGTACATAAAAATAAGCGTGCATTGTACATAGTATAAAAACTTATTTCATGACTGATTATTCAACCTAATTGAGTCTGAAATGAAATTTAAGAGGGCGAGAGTATATTTAGAGAATAATCATCAAGTAACTTTCCAAAATTTATTTGAGTAAGGATTCGCAAAATCACGCCGATAAAGCCTACCTCAAATGAGAAAGTTGGACCGTAATTAACACATTTTTTGTGTTTTATATAATTTGTTCATACATACGTTGAATGTTTGGTAAGTTCAAAAATTAGTCTCAACCTCACATTTTATGTATGAGACTCATGTCATTGAACCAAAAGCTACTAAATGCCCTAAGACTTTGTTTGGTTTCATTTTGGGTGAATTCTGAAAAATATTCTGAATGAAGGTGTTTTGGGAGTTAAACTTGGGGAATGATCCAACTGTTTAGTTTTGTTCTGGGAAAATACAAAAAATGGAATTATTTGTTTGGAATTGGTTTGCATAAGGCGAATTTTACTATAGATATCAAATCAGTAACTTTTTTTTATTAAATTTGTAGGGTGAAATTGTATTTTTAAATTTAATAAATATATGTGGATATATATATATGGTTAATTGATGTATGTATGTATATATTTTTAATAATTGATATATGATTGTGGTGAAGTGATGTGTAATTAATTTAATTTTAAACTTAAAAAATTAGGACATAATAATTTGACGAAATGAATTAAAATTATGAAACAAAAATAATATTATTTAATTATAAAACTTTATTTAATGATAATTAAGCAAAAAATGAATTACACTCTACTAATTAAATATACTTTTTTAAGATTCTTATAATTAATAATATTAATAGTAAACAATTAAGTAAAATTTAAAATAATTTTGATAATATTTTAATTAGGGTGTAATCACTGACACATATACTAATTTAAATAATATTTTAATAAAATTTTAATTAATAGTATATTTACTAGTAAATATACGAGTTAACATAAATATTATTTGTATTTTAATAAATATGTAATTATTAATATATTTACTATTTAAATAAATATTTAAATATGAATATGTAATAATTCATATAAATACTATTAAATTAAAAATGTAAAGTAAATATGTAATAATTAGTAAAAAAAACTAGTCAAGAAATAATTAAATATATAAAAAATAAATAAAATAATAAAATTATATATTAATTATTAATTAAGATAACCTAACTATGAAAGATACTTAACATATTTACTTTGTAATTAGTAAATAATACATTAAATTATAAATTAGTTATTCGTAAATAATATATCTTCCTTGAAAATAAAAAATAAATAAAATAATATTTTCAAATTACAATTAATTTATCAATTTTTTTGGATGATTATGTTATTTTATTTTATTAATATTTTATTAAATGTTTTAAATTATTTAAAGAATTATTACACTATATTTATTTTTTTGGTTAAATTTATAACTCAATGCAAAAATAAAAACTAAAAAAATTTTAATTAGTAAACTTTTAATATTTTCATATATGTAATATATATACATATATGTGTGTGTGTGTGTGTGTAAATGAGTGAAGTAAAATGAGAGAGTGAAAAATAAATGAATGACGTGAAAAGTAAACTGAAAAAAGAAAGGGCAGGCATGCTTTTTTTCTTTCTTTTTTTTTTTTTTTTTTTTTTTTGTGCTTTTGGGTGTATCTTGCGAATATAAAAAAAATATTTTAGGAGTTAAAATTGGGAAACGTATAATTCATTTGTTATTATTTTGTGGATTTGAAAATTAGTTTTACAAAAATTAACAAGCATAGGCTAAAACTTTGAGACCTCATGCTTCAAACATTTTAAATATTAGTATATATCAACTTTTGCACTATTATTGATAGTGTTTTTTTTAGAACTTATAATAATGAATGTATCATTTCAACAAAATAATATTATCTTATTATTGAAATCGAATCAGTTTAATTAAAGTGCAAACCGAATCAGTTTAATTAAAGTGCAAACTGCATATTTTGTGCATATAAAGAGCCCATTTAAATTCAAATTTTTGACCAGCCATATAATCGGGGAGACAAATGTTATTGGGCTATAAACTATTCAACTATTGATAATTGATATTTATAAATTATTACTCCATTGTTGTTTAATATTTATCATAACAATGTATTTTTTTCACTTTTTTTTTTTAAATTCGTATCATAAATTGTCATTAAATTAACCACAGAGATTGCATTAATTATCAAAAAAAAAAAAACTACAGGGATTGCACTAAAATCTTTCTTTACGTTCTTTGTTACACGCAAGAATATATAAAAGTTATAATTAACTTGAGAAAATTACTGCAAACATAAATAATAAGTAGTGGTAATAAAATTAACAAATTAAAGTTCAATTATATGATAATATGTTTGTATAAATCGGGGGAGCCATCATTATTGGACAAGTCATCCGCCCAGTGCCCACTTGTCTCTCTCTTTCTCTCTCCGCCCCTCTTTTCTTTCTTTCTTTCTTTTTTTTTTTTATTTACAAACTCCTGATATATTTTTTAATTTTTAAAATTTAAATAAATAAACAATACGTATTCTTCAATCCTACTCCTAAAATACAAAATTTATTCTTAAAATTTTTTTACTATTCACACTTCCTACACATTCTTCAAAATTGTCTCATAATTATAAATATATATATATATACATACTACTACTCATACAATCTATATATACACAAATATAAATAATTTTAAAATATTCATTTCACCTTGCCAACACAACAAAATAGTTATTGATGTAATATTTTATCCCCTTCCAAAACACGAACAAACAATTTTCTTTCAATTCATTCTCTAGCTACCACTCAAAACACAAATAAATAATCTTCACATTCCCTAATCTCACTGCCCAAAAAACGTTTTGTTAAAATTTTTTAGCAAAATTCTCCAATTCACAACCAACTAAGCCCTTAATTAATACAACGCAATTTGAATTAATTAATGGGATTAAGAAAAGAGTTTGATATTGACATTTCTAACTTTTGTAGCACGTGATGAACTAAATCAAATTGGAGTTTCGAATAATCTGATTAAGAGCAAATAGCTAGGTTGATTAAGACCATTATGTCCTGTTTACTTGGACTGATGAAGTCGGATGACCAATATTTACTTTGCATATTTTTTGCTCGGTGAATACCCACGCCCACCCCCACCCCCACCCCCCGGCATATGATAGTTTCATCCGTCAAATGGAGCCTTTACAATAAGAAGAAGTAGAATGGGTGTCGAGACCTTACTGTTTATGCATATAATTACCATGTTACACACCATTAATTTCCAACCACCGAATTAACCATCATCATCATCATATTATTATTATTATTATTATTATTATTTGAATAAATAATTGTAATTATTATATTTATTATAAATAAATAATTATTATAATTTTTTGTTTATTAATAATAATTATTATTACTACTACCACTTAAGCAAAATATATTTATACTAAAAATAATTGAAAGATAAATATATATACATAATAGTAATTGAGGTAATGATATAAATAGGGAATTTTTATAGTATTTTGAAAAGAAATTAATTCTATAAGAAATATTTGTCAAATAGTTGGATGAAGAAGAAAAAATCGTTTTGGGAACTTTTGGGAGAAGATCAAATAGTTTGACACTGTGTTGGAGATGAAAATAAATTATTTATAGTAATAAACAATTTTTGACATAAATTATGCTAGAGAGCAATTATAAATAATTTTATACTTAAGGATATTTTAATTTTTTAAACTCTATCCCAATATTATCATTCATTAAAATAAACATTCAATACAATTATTTACCTTTATCATTTATATCATCCCACCAAATAAATACAATTTAAAAACAAATTATCTTAACCTGTTTTTCATCTCTCATTTCTTCCTATCACCCCACATCTAATATCACCAAGTAAACGGGGCTTTATTGCTGTGTAACAATTTATTAAGTCTGTATTTAATTTAACTTTAGTTTAAAATTTTAGTAGGATTAATTTTCTTTTTTTTTTTTCAATTTATACACACGCATACATATTAGGAGTCCGTTTAGGTTTGAATTTTTGACCACCCATATTAAATAAGAGATTTATGCTATTGAACCATATGCTGCTCAACTTCAACGGAATTTAAAAAAATTCCGATTTAATTGAACTTGAAATATTTTCGGCAGCGTGGTACTTTTTCAAATTAAAAAATTGAAAATGAGCAAGAAAAATCAAGCAAAAACGAGCAAAGTTGCAAATCCCGAAGTAAATGACAATAGGACAAAATTCAAGTAAACAGGCATGGTTTTTGGGCTAGAGCGATTATGGGAGACTTTCGCCAGCCACGAATTTGAGGGGTAGGGGTAGCAGTAGCGGTAGCAGTACTCTCTATACTTATGTTGACATGATGTCGAATCGATAAAATGATGCTAACGTAAAATTTGTGCTACAATGTAAGAAAATAAATATGACTGTATTAAATATATCTATATTATTATACATAATACAGTTTTGTATTAATTTAATTGTGTAATTTTTAGAATTTAGAGTATTTTTATTTAATTAAAAAAATTATTTGTTGTTAATTATTATTTCTAACCAATATAATTGTATTTTAATTTTAATTTTCAATGTATTTGATAATATTTCATGATCTTTATTTGGTAGAAGATTTAATATTATCTATATGATATTATATATATGTATATATATTGATGAGATAATATAAAAAATATTCAAATATATTAAACTCTTATGCTTCATATATTTAAATAAAATTTAAAAAATAAAAATACATCCAAGTCTCAAATAACTCTCATTCAATCTTTCAATTTCGCATCTTGAAGAAGAGAAATTACTAACTATCTCTATAAGAATTTTTCTATGTAAGTAAAGAAAAAGATACTGTTATTTAGATTATTTTTCCATTGATTTTGTTGTTGAGGTTTTAATTGTATGTTTTGTTCATTATATGAAATTGACTGACTTTTGTTATTGATGTAATTTATGTGCAGAGTAAAGGGAATACTAAGAGAATCAATAAAAACATTGAATATTTGCGATTGATTTGTATAAAAATCACGAGGTTTGTTCCTTTTTCATTATTTAAAGATATTATCTTTTCACATATTTAATTTATGAGCTTTATGGAATAGACAATTTCCTCAATAATAATAATATTTTTTTATTAACTAAACATAATATTTGATTATGATCATCCACTTTATGATTATTCACTTTATTGTAATTATAAAAAAATTATTTAAATATTAATATATGCAAATAAGTGGGGAATTGTTTGTCTATATCAATCAAAGTAGGTCATTCTAACCAAATTTTGATAAAGATATTTACTTGAGTATATAGTGACTAAGGATTATAAGCAGTAACAGGCAAGTGGATTTTTTTATTCCTTAGAACTAATTTGAAGCATACTTCATTATTAATTTATTTGAAAAAATATAAATTTTTTATTTATATTTTATATTAATTTAATTTTAAATATAAACAATTGCTTTAATTAATATTATAACTAGCATGTGTTCAGTGCAATGCACTAAAAATAATTTCAAGATTATACATTCAATATTAAAATTATTTCAAAATTATTTTAATATTAAAATTATTAATTAAAATTATTTTTGATATATATCACACTAAACACATGCTAGTGTTTTATAATTGAAAGTATTATTGACAATATACACTTGATTCTATATTTTTCATTTGGATAAGTAAATAATGTACTTAACCATTACTCTTCATCTCATATTTTATTAGACAAAAAAAATATAATATAATAAATATTACATTATCATAATCCCTATTGTCATCCTATGTTTCATCCTATTTGATATGGAATGACCTAACAAACTCAACAGGCCCAGGTCCAGGCCCAAGCAATTAACTATAGGCCTAATCCATTGTGGACCATGTTGACAGTCGACCTGCGCTCGACCTTGGGACCCTCTAGCTGTAAGGGGCGAATATTGACAACCATAAAGACTCAACCAGGTTGAGGTCAACTGTTGTCAATGCTCTAATATTTGGGCTCGACCTATAAGGGCAATGCCTTCGCAAGATGCCGACCAAGGGTAGTATATTTGGTCGGCCCATACCCTCAACCTCCATGGTCGAGGAAAGGCGATAACCTCCTTGCCGCATTAAATAATTTTTCAGGTGGCACGCTTCCGCATTAATGGCGCATGCCCTTATCCATGCAGCTGAAGTAGGACAACATGCCCCCCGTGTACCTCCTTATCCTGGAAAGCAAGAGGCAATACCACTTGAAATAGTACAGAAATAAAAGAAACCTAAAGGTCCTTATATGATGATAAATGATCTATCCCAAGTGATAGAGGCATCACAAACATATCAAACCTCTTTGGAAAGTTATAAATAGCCCACAACCAGCCGATTAGAAGGTATGCACATTTTTATCCAAATCCCTCACTCTACTACTCTATCTTCTAGTCGATTTACTGATTTGAGCATCTGAGTGCCTTAGTCGAGGGCTCATCAGTTAGCCTGATGTTTGCTGATTGGTTTTAGGACTTGACCCTGATATCACCACAAATACTCTATTTGACCTGCTATGAGGTCAATTGCCTTTGATTTTAGCCTAACATATCTCTTAAATAGTTTTTACCCTCATCATTATGGTGCCTTCTATGGGAAATAAAGTCCATAACATGAGAATTGGTAAACGGGAGGCGAGTTGTTTTCAAAAGGGAAAAGGCTAGAAGATTTTAAGTCTTCCCTCTATGAGGTCGACCCCATCGCTAAAGAATGATCAAGTCAACCCTGCAGTCGTATGATCAAATTAGTTTTGAATCAGTCATTAAAGAGTGATCAAGTCAACCCCATTGCTAAATAATAATCAAGTTAATCTCGTAGTTGCATGATCAAATTGGTTTTGAATCAGTTATTAAAGAATGGTCAAGCCAACCCTATAGTCTACCTCATTGCTAAAGAATGATCAAGTTGACCTCATAGCTAAAGAATGACCAAGTCGACCTTGCAGTCAATTCCATGCTAAAGAATGATCGAGTCGACCTTGTTACTAATAACTGAGAAACCAAGGGACCTATAGTAATGATAAATTTATTTAAAGTCGACCTAGTAGTTGACTATTAATTTAGTTTCAAACCAATCAACAGAAATACACATATTGACCTCATAATATTATGATACCTTGGTTTTAAGCCAAACCAAGAGAACTATTTGATGACCTCAAAAGGTCGACTAGACATTACAGCGCCTAAAGAGGAAAAATAGGGAATTTGAGATTCTTAACTGAAACTGGGCACGCGTGAATGTTTAAAACAAAATTCGTAGATCCCAACCTCTCACTAACATAGTAAATGCAGTAAATAAAAACCCAAGTGGGCTATTTATAGGGTTTACTGGTCTCTAAATTTAACCATTAACTGCCAACATTTATTGCCATCAAAATCCTAGTTGAAATTCAAAATTTAAGGTCAACAAAATGAAGAATATCAACTACTCCCCACTTATTCCCATTGCGAGCTCGATAAGGACTCAGGAATTGAGAGACTCTTGATATGTGAAAGTAAAACGAGCCCAATAGGCCTAATATAACCAATCTAGACCTAAGAATACCATAAGCTAGTTAACCAAGGAAGGTCGTCAGTCCTTATTCAATCAACCAAGCTATGGTCAAAAGGCCTACTGTTAAGGAGTTGTCTCAACTTGGAGAAGTCATGCATTTGACTAGAGTATGATGGATAGATCTATGGCCGAGGAGACATCTCAACCAAAATAGGTTGACTTGAAGAATTCATACATTCAACTAGAGTATGGCAGAGAGACCCACAACCGAGGAGACATCTCGATTAGAATAAGTCAACCTAAAGAATTCATGTACATGACCAAAGTGTGGCGGATAGATCTACAGTCGGGGAGACATCTCAACTAAAATAGGTCAACCTGAAGAAGTCATCATGCATTCGACTAGAGTATGGTGGGGAGACCCATGGTCGGGGAGACATTTCGACTAGAATAGGTTGACCAGAGTATGGCAGAGAGACCCTCGGATGGGGAGGCATCTCAACCAGAATAGGTTGACCGCAAGATAGGAAGGTTTTTCTTACCACTAGTTGTTGTCGCATTAAATACACTCAACCACCACTTTGCCACATTAAATATACTGACAGATAGCTTGCTTCTGCATTTAATGTGGAGATTTCCACCATATCCTAAAAGAATGGGAGATGCGCCACCTGGAAGAAGGGTTCTAGACAAGAAAAAGACCTAAAAAGCCTCATACAAGGACAAAAGTCTTCTCTGCAAGAGCAAGGGTACCATGGACCTTTTGATCTCCCACTTGGGACTACAAATACCCCATTGTAGCTGTGCCATGAGGTACGTTCATTCTAACTTTGACCATTGCTTTGCCGCCCTAAATTTTGGTCGATTATACTGACTTGAGCGTCAGAGTACCTTAACCAAAGGCCTCTTCGGTTGGCCTCACATGTATTGCTTGATTACAAGACTCAACCCACTCTCATCACCACAATCATTTCTAGCTCTCTGACTTTGGCATCATTACTATCAATCTAAATTCTATCATATGAAATTAACGAGACCTAAAAGTTCTATAGATGAATTTGTTGTGTCCATCTTCAATTTCGTAAATATTTTCTAAGTTTTAGTCAATTTGGAGATATTTTTTAGTATTTTGTTTAACCATTTCTTAACTTTATGTAAGTTCTATGGGTTTTGAGTCCATCATATTTGTCTTATTGACATATATTTAAATTTTCTAACTAATATAAGAAAACTTTTAAATCTTGAAAATTTAGAATTCAATCAAAATTACGTCAAACTACCAAGCTTTATTTTGGATATAATGATTAACATATTCTTGTCATTATATTTTTAAAAATAATTTGGTTAATTGATATGAACAAGAATATATATCTATTAATTGAATTATCAAAAAAAAAAGGAATTTATATCTATTAATTTGGCACAAAAAGAAGGGGATATTAATCGTTTCACTCACAAATTGGGCTAGTTGGCCTACTGGTCTCGCTCATTATAATTAACAAAGTAAAATGCCAAAACAAATTTACATCCAATGTTCTCCTCAGAGCCCCAAGCTTAGGCCCAAATTTTGTTTCAAGTCTCTTCTTTGCTTATAGTTACATATTTTTTTGGTACACGTACATCCACAAAATCTTTTAATTTGAACATTGAACTTCATATATAAGTGTGAGAAAGATATTGCTCAATCGTCAGCATAATTACATAATTATTTTTCCTTTTTTGACATCTCTTTCTTTTATCGACTACTTATTTTGTTTTATCCATCTCTAATTTTAGTGGCATAATTACGTAAGTATTGTTCTTTGTTCAGCATCCTTTTCTTTTATCTACTATTTATCCTTCTCTAATTTAATTATTCAAAAATATTTTCAGCAACCATTTTTTGTGATTTTAAATAATTTTGTATAAGTGTTTGAATGTATCACATGTATTAACTATATTATTGTTGTTATTTCTAGAGCATTTGATGTTGAAAAATATTTATTAATATTTCGTATTTTAGACACATTAGTAAGAATTATACGATATCATCACAATTTATGTTTGGGCATCTTATTATAAAACATCAAAACCCATTTACATTTTAAGAATTAGTCTCCGCCTATTGATTTCTTAATTTTGACTCCCAATCTCAAGCTTGACTTTCGAATTTACTCCTCAATTACTTGGATTGATAAAAATGGCCTCATTTTATTTTATTTTTTCTTTTTATTAGTTGAAATCTCTTGCTTCTCTCTTATCTCATTCCTATGTCTCATCTATCATCTTTTTCCCACCAATACAGATAATTCCTCTATTTATCTTTTTGCCATCACCGACAAATATTAGCTGAAAGAAAGCCTAATTCCTCTTCATTTTCTCGCGGTTGAAGAAAGATCATTGGCTTTGATCGATGAAGAAAACTCAAAGTAAAAGAAAGAATATTTTTAAAATAGATTTTATCATGTGGGTTTGTATGTTTTTGTTTGCATGGGCTTATCAAATAATTCCATCAAACTTTAGAATTGCTTCAATACGTATTTTATGGATATTTGCATCTAGTTGTGATTTCTTATTTTTATTTTTATTTTTTACTGTGTTACAATTTTCAATAGTTTTCATTATGTTCATTGTTTGAATTATTTAGTTTGTAAATTTGGATTTTATTGCTAACATTCTTCTTTTGATATCTAAGGATAACACAATTTTATGCTGCAATTGGAAATATGACCTAAATTAAGATGGGGACTCATTTCTCAAAGTGACAAATTTATGACAGTATAAGTTGAAGAAAGCTTATTGCTTTGGAGAATATCCATATATATACATATAGTTATTGTTTTTATGAGCAATAAACATGGCACTTATTCTGAAAATCTCTTGTTTCAGAAAACACGCTTTCATGGTGGGGGAAGGCAAGAAAAATCTTCTATTTCAAATTTGTGTGTAGATCTAGATCTTTAACTATTATGTAGATTTGTTTTTAGCTACTATGTTGATTTGTGCAGGAATTGGTATATGGTAGGTGGTTTAAAGATGAAGTATGTTTTAGGGTATACATAGTATATAGATCGACATACATAGTACTAATCATGAATAATGCAGTATTATAAGTTACTGTATATTCTTAGGAAAATAGTACTTCGCTTTTATAGATAAATACTCGGTTGTAAAAATGTAATACTTTAAGATTTTGTATTGCATCGTAGTAATTCTATACTAATTCATGTATGGCCTAATTTATCTCAATTTATTGATGAATCAACAAATAAGACCATCCAGAAATAATAAAATTACATTTCTTCAAGTAATGGTTGGGATATATGCAAGTGTTCAAATAGTTAGAAATACAGCTACTTGTGAAACACTATTTTATGTGGTGAAATGATTAATTTTTGTACTTGCTTTTTTCTTTGGCTGAATTTATCTCAATTGATACGTGAAACAACACATAAGACCTCTAATGCAACAAAATCATATTTTCTTCAAGTAATAGTTGCAGTAGTACGTATGTAAATGGTTGGAAACATAAATATATACATTCAATCACTTGCGTTTTCATTTATAGTAGTGTAAACTATTCGTATATTCCGACACCACCACTGAAAACCGATGAACCACTCATGACTATATCTAATCATGTAATAACTTATCTGGTTGAATTTAATTTAATCTCTTATGTATTAAGGATGATACTATAAATTGATAAAAAAATATTAATTTTTGGGATTTTTATATTGGATCTTTTCGATTTTGTACTAAATTTACCTTGTTTTATACTTTTTTGGCGTGTCTGTGTACCTGCTTTTATTTTGGCCAAATTTACCTTAATTTAATATGTGAAATAACACATAAGACCCTCTAATACAATAAATTTTTTTTTTTTTAAGTAATAGTCATGATAGTACGTGTACAAATGGTTTGGAACACAAAATAACCACGTCAGATCACTTGTGTTCTCATTCATATTGGAGTAAACTATTAGTGCATGGGGTAATTATATTCTTTTGACACCACCATCAAATGTCAATGAACCTCTCATGACTATGTCAGTCACAGGACTAATAAATCATGGTTTGATAATAATGCAATGACTTATCAAGATAAATTTAACTTAATCTTATATGTACTAAGAATGATACTGCAAATCAACAAGATAATATCGATTTTTGAAAATTTTATAATAGATCTTCATGACTTTGTATTGAATTTGCCTTGTTTTTGTACTTGCTTTACTTTTGGCTAAATTTACCTTAATTTGATGTGTGAAACTGAAAGTGGAAGTATGCTAAGGATCCATAATATAAAACCATAAAAAGGCTAAATATAACTTAGCTACTCCACTCCAAGGATCTAATTATGCTTGTAATAAGGATTTAAATCCAAAAAATTTACGTTGAATACTAAATGCAAAGATAAGAGGAGAAAGAATCCAATGACCTTTTTAATGGAGCAACTCGTACACAACAGAAACAATAAATGTTTGGACGTCTTCTGCAACTCCAAAAATCCTCAAATTCTGCAGAGAGCACCATTACACACCAAGGAAGATGTTGTAAATTTTTTTTTTCCAATCATAACTTCCTAAGTCCTTCAAATCTACCATGAAAAATCCAAATAGCAATGGATCATCAAGGAGCAATAAGTCCCCCAATTGTTAGACCTCTAATGTAATAGTCCACACACCCAAGGATAGCTCCAATTAGACTCAAATTTTCTAGACAATGAGAGGGTGAAGGTAAGGGAGTGGTGATTTTGAACGGAATTGGAGAAGGAGAGAGTGTGAAGCTTCAACACATGAAAAACCACACTTTTGGAGAGAAAATGAGAATCTAGAGTGAGGACCACCAGGTAGCCAGCCACATGAGGTATATGTAGAGAGGATGGTCTAATGCAAGTTGCATCTCACCTCCCATGCTTGTTTGCAACTTGTCAACTTGCATATGAACGTGAATTTCACATGCATTTGTATTTAATGTGTATCTTCATTTCATACCATGAAATGTAATGCAAATTAACTCTAAATTAATATCAAATGAACCACTTCATTTGAATTTTCCTTCAAAATCCAAATACTCATTTTAATTCAATTAACTCTTTAATTTAATTAATAGGTTTGACTTAACTCCTTAAGTCAATTAACTTAACTATTTAAATCAATAGGTGTTAACTTGACTCTTTACGTCAACTTGACAAATTAATTGTCACATGACACCAATTAAATTAAATCTTTAATTTAATTATAATTTAATGTATTAAATTATTTTGATTAATTTAACAATTAAATTAATCAAGCCATGATGACCCAAAATAAGTTAATCGAATTCTTCTCCAGAACCGCCGAGGCGAATTTTCTAACTCTTTAGAAAATTTCTTCCATCAAGTAGAACTTCCTTTAGGCTTTTGTGTGTGACCCATTAGGTTCATTAATTTATTGTACATGGGCTCACAACTCATTGTGATACTTTGAATATTGAGATATTTACATTAGTTTAAATTCCTTTAAACTAATAGCTCTTTCAATTAATCTCCATTAATTGAAAAGTACCCAAGTTTTGTAGTTGATGTCTAGTAATAAGTGTATGGAATCCAACTAATTGGATGAAATGAATATGTCTTGATAAACCATTCTAGCTATCTGCTTATCATATAAATACGGTCATTCCATATCCTATCTCCCGAAAAGGCCTAGGGTAAGATATTTGTCGGCTCCCAATTAGCCTCAATAATTATGTTTCTAATTCCAATGTTTGATTCTTCTTTATGACCTCATCTTTGGAAAACTCCTTTTCCAAATTGTCATACTACCTTATGTAAGAATTTCTTGAAATTGATTATTATAGAATACATAAGAGATGCACTCGCTGTTCACAACAATGAAGAGACGGATCCCATCTTGGATCTCACAAATCTCCATGTTTAAGTGGCTCATACCCAATCTCAACCTAGATGACCTACTACATGGTCGGTAAAGAGTCTAAGTATGAGGACCTAGACACAAGGTTGCCATAGGTCATTAGGTCAAAGGATTAATTATATAGACTAGCGTAAGTTGGAGAACATGCCACTACTGACCTGCCACTCTATTTATCTGGTGGATTTTTCGGGTAGGTTTTTGATGAACTTGTTCTCTAACATACACTCACTAACATGTACCCATGTCTAACGTGAATTGCTCATGAAATTGAGCAATATCCAACTCTTTGAATTTATGCATTGTTAGTGCAAGTCTATCCGAACCTTATATTCCCCTTCTCATAAGTTCTATGACTTGGAATATTTAAAACCCCGACCATGTAAGACTTATTTCATGATCACCACCTAATGCGTGACCCAATCTCATAACCATGCGTGATTTAGGGGTTTCAACCAAATGCTTGTGAAGTTAAATAAGCATAACATGAAGATTGCCATTTTATATGAATATCATTCAATCAAGATTATATCGCAAGTAAAATGATTTATGTGCCAATCTAATTGGCTATAGGGCATATTGCAACAGAAACAACACATAAGATTCTCCATATAACAAAATCATGTTTTTTAAATTAATAGTCGTGATAGCACATGTGTCAATGGTTGGAAATAAAAATAGCTACATCCAACTACTTGTGTTCTTATTCATATTAGAGTAAACTATTGGTATATGGGGTAATATATCCTTGTAGCACCACCATCGAAACCTAATGAACCTATTGTGTCTATATTAGTTCTAGGACTAATAAATCATGATTTGACATGCAATAGCTTATCTAGCTAAATTCAACTTAATCTCTAGTACTAAGAATGATGCTATAAATAAAAAAATTACCAATTTTAGAGATTTTTATACTAAATCTTTGCTATTTTGTAATGAATTTGCATTGTTTGTTACGTATTTGACATGTTTTTATATTTGCTTTACTTTTGGCCAAATTTACTTCAATTCAATGAGCGAAACAACACATAAGACCCCCTAATACAATAAAATCCTATTTTCTCTAAGTATTAGTTGTGATAGTGTATGTGCAAATGGCTAGAAACGCAAATATCCATATCTAACTACTTGTGTTCTCATATTAGTGTAAACTATTGGTGTATAGGGTAAATATATCCTTCTGGCAGCACCATTGAGAGCCAATGAACCTCTCATAACTATGTTAGTCCTAGAATTAATAAATTGTAGTTTGATAATCATGCAAAGGCTTATCTAATTAAATTCAATTTAATATCTTATGTATTAAGAATGACACTGCAAATCACCAAAATAACCCATTTTTGGAATTTTTATACTACATCTTTGCAAATTTGTACTGAATTTGCTTTGTTTTGTACTTATTTGGTGTGTTTATGTACTTGCTTTATTTTTGATTGAATTTATCTTAATTCTATGTGTGAAACAACACATAAGATTCTCTAATACAACAAAATCATATTTTTTTAAGTAGTAGTCGTGATAGTAAGTGTGCAAATAATTGAGAACACAAATATTCACATCTAGTCACTTGTGTTCTCATTCATATTAGTTAAACTATTGGTGTTGGGGGTGAATATATCTTTCCAGCACCACCATCGAAAGTTAATAAATCTTTCATGGCTATATCAGTTCTAAGACTAATAGATTACAGTTTGAGAATCATAAAGTGAATTTTCTAGTTAAATTCAACTTAATCTCTTGTATACTAACGATGATACTATAAATCAACAAAAAAATACCCATTTTTGGAATTTTTATACTAGATCTTTGCGATTTTGTACTGAATTTGACTTGTTTTGTATTTATTTGGTGTGTTTTTGTACTTGCTTTACTATTAGTTGAATTTATCTTAATTTGATGCGTGAAACAACACATAAAACTCTCCAATGCAACGCCATTATATATATATATATATATATTAAAAACAGCCATGATAGTACATGTGCAAATGGTTGGTAACATAAATACCCACATCCAATCTCTTGTGTTGTCATTCATATTAGTGTAAACCATTGGTTTATGGGGTAAATATATCCTTCTAGAGCTACCATTGAAAGCTAATGAACCTCTCATGACTATATCAATCCTAGGACTAATAAATCATAATTTGATAATCATGTAATGACTTGTCTAATTAAATTCAACCTAATATCTTATGTACTAAGGATGCTATTGCAAATTGACAAATTTTTATACTGGATTTTGCGATTATGTACTAAATTTATCTTGTTCTATACTTATTTGGTGTATTTTTGTATTTGCTTTTCTTTTACCTAAGTTTACCTCAATTCGATTCGTGAAACAACATATAAGACTCTCTAATATAATAAAATCATATTTTCTTTAAGTAATAGTTGTGATAGTATGTGTGCTAATGATTGGGAACGCAAATACCGACACCTATCCACTTGTGTTTTTATTCATACTAGTGTAAATCATTGATGCATGAAATAAGTGTATCCTTCCGACACCACCACTGAAAGCTAATGAACCTCTCATGACTATATTAGTGCTAGGGCTAATAAATTATGGTTTGATAATAATTCAATGACTTATCTATTTAAATTCAATTTAATCTCTTATGTACCAAGAATGATTAGCAAATCGACAAAAAAATACTGATTTCTGGAATTTTTATACAGGATTTTTGTGATTATGTACTGAATTTGCCTTGCTTTTTACTTATTGGTATGCTTTTGTACTTGCTTTTCTTTTGGTTGAATTTACCTTAATTTGATATGTGAATTAATGCATAAGATCCTCTAATGCAATAATTAAAATCATATTTTCTTAAGTAATAGTTGTGATAGTATGTATGTAAATGGTTGAAAACACAAATACCTACATCCAACCACTGATGTTCTCATTCATATTAGTATAAATTATGGGTGCATGAGGTAAATGCATCCTTCCGACATGATTATCAAAAGTTAATGGACTTTTCATGACTATATCAACCATAGAACAAAAAAATCATGGTTTGATAACCGTGCACTGACTTATCTAATTAAATTCAACTTAATCTCTTACATAATAAGAATGATACTACAAATTGACAAAAAAATATTAATTTTTTGAATTTTTATATTGAATCATTGAATTTTTACATTGAATTTTGTGCCTTTTGTACTTATTTTCCTTTGGCCGAATTCACCTTAAATTTGATGGCTTAAACAACATATATGACCATCAAATACAATATAATTAGATTTTCTTCAAATAATGATCGTTATACTGTATGTTCAAATTGTTGGAAGACCAAGTACCTATATCTAACCATTTATATTCTCATTCACACTAAAATTGGTACCACTAATTAGGAATATAATACATCGTACTTGGTCATGTATATTGATAACTATAATAAATACTACAATCTCAGTATCTAGTATCAAAATCTAGTATTTGAGAAACCTCAAACCCTAAATTATTTTTGCCTTCTTGTGAAAAGTAGGTTTGGTCTAGCCATCATAACCCGACTGCTTGTGATCATAACGATGCTTCCTCTAAGCAGCTAAGCTATCTTTTCCCTTTTCGTACTAGGAAGCCATCCACGTATTGAATTAGAACACACCAAGTCACCCTCACATTATATCAGAATACAATAAGCAATGCTTATAGTTCAGAATCATAACGGCTATGTACACCCGATATCCTGGTCCATCTTAAATAATGACATTAGGAAAAGAATTTAACATTGCCATTAAGAGATCATTAGATTAATGTGAAAAGGCAAATAAGTAATAAGTTATTATTACTCCAAATTAACATAATCTGAAATGTATTGAGAATAAGACCATATTTTAGGAAATTAATACTTTATTTGTTAAACTTAGTACTTCATTATAAAAACAAAAAACCAAAAAAAACTTAGTACTTCTTTATAGAAACTTAATATGTTTGTTCTAGTATCCAGTACTGCAATAGAGAATTTAGATACCATATATGTCTGTAAAAATACTAGTTGTTTCAACAACCTATAACATATACAAATTTGCAGCTTAAGACACAAATCTATCCAACCACTTCAAATATATATATATTAAACATCCATATTAATCATTTAGTAAGAAATTGGTCATAAGTAATAATAAGTCACAAACTTAGCATCTAGTATCATTTAGAAAGAAAATCTATATTAATTTGTTTGCTGGGCTTTTGAATTACATTGCTCAAGAATCATTCAAATAGAAAATCATATTGCTACAGAATATATCAAGTCATGTCCATGGCCCAAGATTGTAGCAGCCATGTGAGCCCAATATATATATATATATATATATATATATCAATAGAATTCACCTTAGAATAATCCCCAAAGTCTTTTGTGCTCCTTGCATAATATTCAAACCAAAGATAATGAAACATTTGCAATGCACAAACCCATTTGTAATTTATCTTGTATCTCTTTGCGCCTGTAATAATTCGTTCTTTCTCAAAACTCATTGAAGGATATATATATCACCTTTACTTTGATCATCACTATAGACAATTATATCATCCACCTTTGACAACATATATAATTCAAAATACATAAGTGAAAAAAAATCAAGTGGGGCAACCAAAAATTAGCATGCAATTTTTTTCATATAGAAATCTAGTACTAAAAATTACTTATTCAGTATTATTTTATATAAACTCGGTATTCAGAATCATTTATGTAGTATTACTTCACCAAGTCTAGTATTGATAATCAGAGATGCAATATAAGTTAACATAAATCTGGCAGTTATATTTGCATATATGCAATACTTTTCAGAAACTTGAAAATAGTTAAACTCACCTCTGCAACATGCTCTCCAATATCCTCTGCATCATCTTCTCTTGGTACAATATCAAGTATGATATAAACAAATTAAGTATATGTAAAACTAAAACAAGTGCAAAACAAAATTGAAGAATACTCGCCATTAAAACAAGAGATAATAAAAGTTTAATTCAAAAAATTACCACTTTGTCTCTGCAAATGGGGTGAAAATGAAACCCTTCTTACATGGGTCTTAAAAAATGATGGACGGTGGCTTGAAAGAGAGAGTAAGAAATAGCAAAATCCAAAATGCAAACAATGATGAGATAAGCTAGGAACGAGCAAGGATAGCAATCACTAGACGATTGACATGAGAGGTGGTAGTGTGACTGAAGTAGAAAGGAGCTTAGGAAGAGATTAGTTTAGGTTTTTTTGTAATTTCAATTTTAATTGAAGGTCATTTTTATTTTTTTATTCAAGTGGAGAGCGAATTCAAAAATAAAAATTTGATTGGGAAGTACACATTAAAAAAGAAAAAGTAGAAACTGAATTATGAATGAAAAATAACTTTAGCTACTTAAGCTACTTGTTTCTAATTAACCACTTATATTTCTCCCGTTTCTTCGACATCCGATTATTACCATGAAAATACTAATGCCACAGTGGGATGGTGTTGATCTTGTGATTTTAATATTATCTTTGTGCTTATTTATTTTAGTACAATATAATTTAGTAATAATAAAAATTAGTATTTTAAATTATTAATATTAATATTTAGTGATACTTATGTAATGAAAATATATTAATACTAAAAAATTATTATTATTATTTGTGATAAAAAATTTATTTTCACTAAATGTGTTATTAATTGTTAATTATAATAATTAATACATATCTACATCTTGTCATTTACAAAATTAGTATTATAATAAAATATTTTTTATTATTTATTTTATAATAAATAATAACAACTTATTATATGATAATATATCACTAATTTATCTTTTCCTTCCATAATAAATGGAGATAATCCACACTGCAAAAAGCTAACCCAAACCTAGGACTGTAAATAGATATTTAAAAATTCATTTATCATTCGCATTCGCATTCGTTTATATAAAATTTATCCGCATTCGTTTAAAGCGAATATTACCGTTTTCGATTAGTCGATATCCAATTACAATAGATATGGATATGATAAATGTGTATTCAATCCATTTAATATCCACTCCGAATACATCTTTATTAAATAATATATTATTTATATTTTTTAATTAAATTCTTATAATCTATGTATATATAAATTATAATTGAAGAATTTGAAAGAAAAAGAATAAATTTAAAAAATTATTGTAATATAGAGAGAAAAATTGAAGAATAAAGTTAATCAACTCAATTATTGTTGGTTGACTTTATAATTAATATACTTAAATGCCATTATTATTAATAATAAGTACTAATAATAAATTATAAAGTCAATTATTAATTAGAAATTATGTTATTTGATTATTTTGTTTTTAATAAAATTATATATAATTCCTTCTATTAATTAAAATATTTATTTGTTATAAGTTTGCATATTAATGTATTTGGATATTTATAAAAGATATTTAAATAATTATTATTGAATATAAATATAAAAAAATAATTTGAATATGGATAAGATTAATAAAATATGAATAAATTTGAATAATTATAATCGGATACGGATATATATGAATTTGAGCGATATCCGATGGATACGAATTCAATATATTTTTAATATCCGTCAAATTCATATTCATATCTGAATATTCGAAAAGTTAAACGAATACGAGTATAAAAATAATGTATCTAATCTGTTTAATATCTATTTACACATCTACCCAAACTCAAGAAAACCTACAAAAGAGAAGAAGAAAAACCAAGGTAATGTTTGTTTACAAATTATGTGTTTTGGGAATGGGGTTGGAGAATGTGAATTAGAGAATGTAATGTATGTTTGTTTTTAATTTGAGAATAGTAAGAAAATTATTTTGGAAAAATTTGGTATGTTTGTTTATATTTTGGGATGAAATAAATTCTAGTGTAGCAATCAAATCAATGACTTTTTTTTTAGGTTTTGAAGGTGTAAATGGATTTTAGTATTATTTTTTATTATTATATAGTAATAAAATATTGTGATATGTAAATATATATATATATATGTGATTGATAATAACTGTGATGTAAAGAATATTGAATTTTTGGTCATTTGCCAATTAAATTATAAGGATAATCTGGATATTTTAGGAATTCATTTTGGGAAAAAAAGAAAACACATGTTTGGTTATATTTTTCCAAAAAAAAATTATTTTGAGAAAATATAAGCAAACATAACCCCAAAAATGGAATAAGAAATCAAATTACAAAAAAGAGTTAATTGCATTAAATCCCCCAATCTATTTCTCTCGTTGCACATTGTTCCTCTAATCGTTGTCAATGTGTAATTTCACCCCTTCAATTAATTAAAATGTTTGTCAATACCATATTTTATATTATTTTGATAAAATTTAACAAGAATATTTTGTTACCTTCAACCCACGTATCAAATGTTCATTGATTATATTTTAATGGAATAGTATAAAAGTGATATTAACAAATATTTTTATTAATTTAGGGTTGAAATCGCATATGGATCACGGTTGGGGTAGAGTGCAACGAGGGACGTAGGATGAATGATTTAATGCAATTATTTCCTAAAAGACCCATGAAAAAGTATGAGGTTTTGAGCAACATACAAAGAGGTAGGAGGTCCAAGAACAGATAATGTTGATTGATGAGCAAGAGTGGAAGGAGCGAGAACACGACGCAGCAACAAATGGGAAATAGCAGTATAAAATGAGGCAGATTCCTCCTACTCTCATCTCATTCCACTCTTCCCTCCCATCCTCCTTACCCATTTTCTTCAACAACCCGCGTCTCAAGACTCAAGTTTGCTTCAACTTCCGTATCAGGTTTGTGCTCCGCCACCTTCATTTTTCTGGCGCATAACTTGTGAATATATCCATGAAACCCATTTGATCTTTTGTAAATGACGGAATTTTGGGCTTGAGAATTTCTGCCTCTAGTCTTTGGTTGTGATTAATGTTGTCTTTCATGTTTTTGTTATTGGTTTAGCACACTTTTGTTTGGTTATCTGCTGGCCAGGGTGATGACATAAAACCAATAAATCGTTTTGTTTAAATGTACATCAACTGGGTTCTTGATTCTGCAAGCCTGTTAAAAAAGATTAAACCATCCTTGGGAAACTTGAATATACTTGCACGTATTTGTGTCATTGCTTCTATGGGTATGTTGCTGGTGTTACAGGGTCTGGCTATTTTTCTTACTTCCTAGTAATGCATAATTGAGTAATGTCACGGTTGTCAAGTAGAGCAAAGATAATCTGAAATTGTTTTTGTCATCCTTTTTATTCTCTCCTTCTAGGTCCATTTATGGTGTTGGGTGATTTTGTTTGTTTCGCATCTGTTACCTTGGTTAGTTATTGTCTGTAAATGAAATGGGACATCTGATATTCCTTTGGCTGTTTATGGGACGTTGGCTGTGTGGCACCAGGGCTGCAAAACAAGAAGGTTTTATGGCTGCCAAAATTGTGTAAATAAATTTGATTTCTTACATTGATACTAACTAAGGCTTTCCTCTCGTGCTTTCCCCAATTGAGAGAAGAAATCTTCTTGAGGCAGATCTTAAGTTGGTGTGAAAAGTTATTATTGTCTTCCAAGTGAGATGAATTCACTTGTGTTACAAAAACCTAGATTTTCTTTGATAAAACCTTCTCATGTTTTAATACTTTTCCATGCCCATTTGCATTTGTGTGTCTTTGTGTATGTGAATGACATTCATCCACTATGTTTTTGTCAATTTGATTAATAAGTTTGGGCTGTACTGGGTGAAGCAGGTCAATGGCATCTCATATTGTTGGGTATCCTCGCATGGGGCCAAAGAGAGAGCTCAAGTTTGCATTGGAATCCTTCTGGGATGGAAAGAGGAGTTCTAAGGAATTGCAGAAGGTTGCAGCTAATCTTCGGGTGTCAATTTGGAGGCAGATGGCAGATGCTGGAATCAAATATATTCCTAGCAACACATTCTCTTATTATGACCAAATGTTGGATACAACTGCTATGTTGGGTGCTGTTCCCTCAAGATATGGTTGGAGTGGAGGTGAGATAGGATTTGACGTTTATTTTTCAATGGCAAGGGGTAATGCTTATGTCCCTGCAATGGAAATGACCAAGTGGTTTGATACCAACTAGTAAGTAGTGGCGTCCCTTTTTATATTATACGCATTGTGATTGAGTCTGACATGATTATTATTTGTTGTTGCAACTATCAACGCTTAACAGTATATACTTTATGTGGATGCAGTCACTACATTGTCCCTGAATTGGGACCAGACATTGAATTTTCTCACGCATCTCACAAGGCAGTGCAAGAATATAAGGAGGCTAAAGCTGTGAGTTTACTTTCTATTGCTATTTCTGTTTATCTTGTCCTGCAAGTTAGGGTGGTTAAACAGTTTGTGATTGAATATGTTTGGTAAAGTTGTCCCTAGCATTTTAAGGCAAACCCCCATATCAATCTTTCATAATGTTAAGGTCTTCTGTTACAACAGTAGAGATAGGGAAGGCGAGGTGTGCAATTTGATGAAATAAACCAGGCTTAAATAGCGAATGAATAAATTAGTTTTTCTTGTTCTCCACGTAACTTTCAGATATTTCAAGTTACTTTTTGTTACTGGAAGATTCTTTCACATCATGGTAAAGTTACAACGGGAGTTGTTATTCAGAGTGAGGAAGTTTGTAATATTCAACCAAGATCATATGGATCTCTCTCTGCAGATTGTCCTTATTAAGCTGAAAGCACATTTACCAGTGATTTCACTTGACAAAAGTGACTTAACATCCTACCTTATATACTAACTCTGATATTTGTAGTCAGGGAGTGATTAACGTTTCTTAGCTAGCTTTCGGGAGATCTGGCTGCTTACGTGTGTGTCCTCCCATTATAGTTTCTTCCTGTCACAGTTCTAAAGAAAAAACTAGAACAATAACAAATTAGAATTTCTATGTTTCCTCAGATTGCTGGTAGATTTTCGTTTTTGGTTTATTTTTTACATTATTGATGCAGTTTTTACCATGGGTTTTTTAGACAACACTAGAATGGGTATAGCTACATATGTGCTTCATGTGAAATCCGTTCAGTTTGTGGAATTCTGTCTTTTAGTTTTTACAAGTTAGGTTCATGTTTTTGTTGGTATGTTTCCTCATTGCAGCTTGGCATCAACACAGTTCCAGTTCTTGTAGGACCTGTTTCCTACTTGTTGCTATCAAAACTAGCAAAGGGAGTTGAGAAATCATTTTCTCTTCTTTCCCTAATAGCTAAGATTCTTCCTGTCTACAAGTAAGATCATTAAGTATGTATGTTCTGACATGTCCATTTAGTTTTATGCTATGGCTAAACTGTTGTTCTCTTACTCTACCATGAAGGGAAGTTGTCGCTGAACTAAAGGCAGCTGGTGCTAGCTGGATTCAGTTTGATGAACCTACCCTTGTCATGGATCTTGATTCTCACAAATTGCATGCATTTACTCATGCTTGTGAAGAATTGGAACCATCAGTTTCTGGCTTGAATGTCCTTATTGAGACATATTTTGCTGACCTTCCTGCTGAGGCATATAATACAGTTACTGCTTTGAAGGGTGTTTCAGCTATTGGGTTTGATTTAGCGCGTGGATCGAAGACACTTGACCTAATTAAAAATGGATTTCCACAGGGGAAATATCTTTTTGCTGGAGTTGTTGATGGAAGAAACATTTGGGCTACTGACCTTGATGCTGCTTTAGGTATCTTGCAGGCTCTGGAGGGTGTGGTAGGCAAAGGTGATTTCCTAAAAATCCATTTATATTTAACAAGTGACATGTAGTCAGTGGCAAGAGCTTCCATGAATTTAGGCATTTTAGGGTTTTTTTTTTAAGATGTTAAGCAGCAAACTTTATTATTTCCTTTTTCAGCAAACATTAATTGTGTGATAATCATTCTTCTAGACTCTTGTATTAATTGTTGGAGCTGCATTTTATTCATCAAAGGTCAAGAACATATGTTCGTAGAAAAATGGCAACATTATGTTGGCTTCACTGTGATGCTTCTTTAATGATTTCTATTTGCTTTAGTATACTCCTGTCCGAGTCTCTTGCTTGACTGCTGCAGGGTATTAACTGTCTCGCTATCTTAGGTATTTTTCTCCCTTTTTGTATTGTCTTAATGAAAACAAAACAGTTATAGCATATTGCAATATAAGGGTATTATCTTCAGGATATCCTAGAGATGATCTAATGACAATCACAATCTTGATGATTATTATGCGCTCTCTCTATAACTTCTTGTTTCAATATATCCTTTGTCATATACTATTAAGATCAACTTTGATTAACACTTCTTCTCTTTCTTTCTTCAGATAAGCTCGTGGTATCTACGTCATGTTCTCTTCTTCATACTGCAGTTGATTTGGTGAATGAAACTAAGTTGGACAAAGAACTTAAGTCATGGCTTGCATTTGCTGCACAGAAGTTGCTCGAAGTCAATGCATTGGCAAAGGCACTATCTGGTCTGAAGGATGAGGTACTTCATTTGCCAATTTCTTCTTTGTTTTTTTCCTCTGTTAAGATTAACTATTTATTTTACAGCGAACAACCAATTCAACATTCATAACAATCAAACAATGCCCTCTCATGATAACTTGCGGATTGGATCATCCATATAGCTTACAAAAAGAAACTCCGAATATTTGATATCTTTCACATAGATCTCAATTCCAAGCATTATGATCATCTTAAAGTGTGATCAACAGCCATACGTGGGATCAGCTATGACGCACTTATTTGTTAATCTCTCCACCTTTCAGAAAAAATGATATCTTACTGTGTTTCATTTTGGAGAGCCACAGACAGTAGTCGGATACTCTATATCGTAATTAATAATTTGCAGAGTTTTCACTGCTGAACATTCCTATACGACGTGTAATCCCCTGGTTTTATTTGTTCCTTTGAGATTTCAGATGAGTGAAAAAGAGTTAACAATAAGTGGGTGTCTTAATAAGCCTTGGTAAATAACATGTTAGGTTTTTCAAATGAAGAAGAATCTAGAAAACCCCCTAATCCTGCTCTCAGTAATCTTTATATTGCAGGCTCCAGCTTGTTGGTTTTGGTATATTTTTTTCTTCTTAATTTAACATAGAGATGGCTGCTCCTTACACTTCCTGTCTGCAACTCAGTTTGACCAAAATGTAGGGGACAAATGGGTAGCCTAGTGGTATGCTATCCAGTCCTGTGAACAGAATGATCACACATTTGAGCCCCATAGGGGTAGTTGGGGAACCAGTCATGATCTTTTTTGGAAAAAGAAAAAACTACAGTTGGACTGAAAAGTTTCATTTGTTTATCACTTCACCTGTCTTCAGCGACTTTTGCTTGACTGTGGTTAATAAAATTATTCTCAGCACTTCTTTTCTTGGGATTCAAGAAATTTACAACTCCTGCAAGTTTCCAAAACAACTTAATCATATGGTAAACATTGTTTGCTTTTTCATTGTTGATATGCCGATTTTTACATGTGTCCCCCATGCAATTTATTCAGCTCATTGCCTTTATCAAGTGATTGTAGCAAAAATGTTTTCAGCACCCCAAAACGCCACGCTTTACATCTTTAGAAATTTTTCCATAAGATGTGAATTATTGCAGCAGGCAATACGTTATTGCCCCAAAATCAGTTGCTTCCTCTTAATGCTAGCTTTTTTCTCCTCAGGCATTCTTCTCTGCTAATGCAGCAGCTCAGGCTTCAAGAAGATCATCCCCAAGAGTGATTAATCAGGCTGTTCAGAAGGCTGTATGCATCTGTTTGCTACTGTTTACATTTCTTCATGCTATCCTTATCTTCTCTGTTCCTTTTTTTCTTAATTATGACTTTGATTTCTGTTACTACACTCAGACTGCTGCCCTGAAGGGTTCTGACCACCACAGAGCTACAAATGTCAGTCCCAGGTTGGCAGCTCAGCAGGAAAAGCTAAATCTTCCTATTCTTCCCACTACTACTATTGGATCTTTCCCTCAAACTCTGGGGCTTCGGAAAGTCCGTCGTGAATACAAGGCTAGCAAGTCCGTTCCCTTCCTATGTTGCTTTATTCATTGTACCATTTTGCATTTGCTTTCAACTCCTATATTATTGAGTCCTTTGCTGTTATTATTTTAGGATATCCAAGGAAGAATATGTCAAAGCCATTAAGGATGAAATTAAAGAAGTAGTGAAACTTCAAGAAGAGCTTGGCCTTGATGTTCTTGTTCATGGTGAACTAGAGGAGAGATAATGTTAAGATTACCCTTCCCCCCACCTCCCAAACCCCAACAGAAACAACACAAGGAAACCAATAATAATAAAACAAAAGAACATGTCTTATGTTTTCTTGGACATGTGCAGAGAAATGACATGGTGGAGTACTTTGGTGAGCAGCTATCTGGTTTTGCCTTCACTGAAAATGGATGGGTTCAATCTTATGGATCCAGGTGTGTGAAGCCACCTATTATCTATGGTGATGTCAGTCGTCCTCAAGCAATGACAGTCTTCTGGTCTACGTTGGCTCAAAGCATGACTATGCGCCCGATGAAGGGAATGCTTACTGGTCCTGTAACCATACTGAATTGGTCTTTTGTTAGAAATGACCAGCCCAGGTAGGCAAATTACATCTGCGCTCTGCTAGTCGTCTTTTTTGAAATTTTTGGCATTGAACTAATGTGAATGCTCTTCAACTCTTAGATCGGATACCTGCCACCAGATTGCTCTAGCCATCAAGGATGAGGTTGAAGATCTTGAGAAAGCTGGAATCAACATAATTCAAATTGATGAGGCTGCTTTAAGAGAGGGTTTGCCTCTTAGAAAATCCGAGCAGGTGTTTTACTTGGACTGGGCAGTGCACTCCTTCAGAATAACTAATTGTTCAGTTCAAGACACTACCCAGGTCTTTTCTTCATCCTTGTCTTCCTCTTGTACGACAGAAATGGTTATGTGTATTAATGCTAGTTGTAGTGGTGTTCAATTTAGTTGATACTCGTCAGTCAGTTGCTGTTCCTGCAAGCCTATGAGGATATAGTTTGTCTTGGTTTGGGCTAGAGTGAACCTAAGTTGAATTGAGTTGAGCTGCGCTTGGTGAAAAATTTGACCAAAAATTTCAAGTTCGAGTTTGATAAGTCTAATTTTAGCTTGATTTGGCTTTGGTCAATTAAGCTCGAATTTTCTAGTGATCTTTGAGCCACTGCAAGCTCATGCTTGAGTTTGAACTCGAACATAAATCAAAGTTTTTAATTTAATGAAATGAAAAAGAATTGAATAACCCAAATGATAAAATTGTAACATTCACTGATTCGTTATAAACATTGTATATCATCATTTACAAAGTCACCAAAGTTACAAACCATTATAAGTTTATAAACACACACACACACACACACATACATTAATGAAATTGAAATAATATTAAAATTATATACCACACTGGGTGCCTAGATAAGACTGCTCGAGATCAGCTTTGAGCTTGGGCTCAGCTCGATTGCACCCTAGTTTGAACTATTATCTAGTTTGGAGCTTAGATGTTAAATTTTGATGAACTATAGAATTTTCTGCCTAGATGAGAACTGCTGCAAAGTTAATCCTAATCTTGTTTCACATGCTGTACTTTGGATATAACTTGTTAACATCCTTTCTACTGATTCAATCGGCAGATCCACACCCATATGTGTTACTCAAATTTCAATGACATTATCCACTCAATCATAGACATGGATGCTGATGTTATAACAATAGAGAACTCCAGGTCAGACGAGAGGCTTCTTTCAGTTTTCTGTGAGGGAGTGAAGTATGGTGCTGGCATTGGCCCAGGTGTCTATGATATCCATTCACCAAAGATCCCATCAACCGAAGAAATTTCTGATCGTATCAACAAGATGCTGGCTGTTCTAGAGAGCAACATCCTCTGGGTGAACCCTGACTGTGGCCTCAAGACGCGCAAATATTCTGAAGTCAAACCTGCGCTGAGCAATATGGTTGCTGCTGCTGAGCTTGCCCGCCTGCAGTTGGCCACTGCTGCTGCCAAGTGAGTTCTGGAAGTAAAGAAAGACTTCTGGTGTCCTTACAGCCTTTGCGCTTGTTTGTGCTCCATCTTATTGTCATGAATAATGGATATGGCTTTTGTGGCAAGAACGAAACTATGCTGTTTCAGAAACTCTTGTGACCTCTTAGATATTACATGTTTGGGTTTGGACATCCATCATCCGTCCATGCAATGGGAACTTGTAATCTCGATACAGTTGAGATGTATGGTTTCATCATCGAAGTAGCAATCTTTGTTGCAACACTAAAATTTTTTTATAGGAATTAATTATATCATTACATCAAGATACAATACTATGGCAGGAAGGGATTTTCATGCACCTACAATGATTGTAAGAGATTGTAGTCCATTTGATAAAGATACGCTGTTTCTTTGGTTTGAGTAGAAGAATCTGTCATGTATGTGTATATATATAATGTAATATGAATTTTATTCTATCCTTGATAAAAAAATTTCCATGAACATACGGATCGAAGTTTGAAGAAAAGGAGGGAGACAGGACCTTTGATTCACAACAAATAAAGGGAGGATTATTCAATCATTTAGTTAAACCTCTAATTTATACTATTATATATAATACAATTTTTTTGATTATAATTGTGCAATTTTAATTAAATTCTGAATTTTTAGAAATTTTAATTTTCTAAATTAAATTACAAAATTTTTATTAGTTGTTAATTTATTTTTATATAACTAACTTATGTATTATGTCTAAAACCGAGGTTGTATTTATTCAAAGTTGCAACATTAATACTTATGTCATGAGATAACATTAAATATTCAGAATTGATGCGGTTGCAGATTGCTTATAGTGAAAAGGGGTAGTGTTTGGGATACTTAGACCTGGGAGATCAAGTACTAAAAACTGTATATCTCTTGAGGTCTGAGATCTGTAACCACAACACACATTAAACTAGCTGAGGTGCCCCCGATTAAGGCACTTCGACACTCAAGTTAGTTCTGGTCGAGATATAGAGATCGAACAGAATACTGAAAGTATATAAGGCTTATGGCATATTGGGCATTACCTTGAGCGTGGTTGAGCATGAAGTATTGATAGCCTTCTCTAAGCGTGATTTGACCATGGTGCCCTTATCAGGTGTATTGACTTTTGTCTTTGTCAGAGGGTTGATGATCATTCCATATCCAGATCCTGGTACTGTTCCAGGTAGCTGAATCTCCTATTTTTTCAGATGAACAGTACCTTTGGAGGTGCCTCTATGCCAAAGGTGGTGGCAGGGTTGGTGGCAACGACTGTACCAGTTGTCACGTGTCATTAATAAGGAGGCAAGCTACTTGTTAGACTAATAAATGTGGCGGAGATCTGAGTCAATGCCGGAGTGGGTCTTGAGGTCGATACATATTGACCAGACCTGACTGTTAGAACATCTGGAGTGGTCCTGAGGTCGATGCGGGTCAACCGTGGATTTTGCCAAGTGAGGTCGATACCAATCGACCAAACAGACTGGATGTAGGGCCTCTTGGGCTATCTCACTTGATGTTGGACTTGTTGGGTTATTCCATATTATGAGTCCCCTTAATTCACGGTCCTGATCGAGCTAGTCGACGAGAAGGAGCAGGGAGTTTACATTCAGTTATGGCGGTTACCATGCTCGACTAGGGTTTTTGAGTCCTCAACCCGGATTTTTAAACTGCCGATCAGGGTTTGAGGTGGTTTCTCTGCATTTAATGTGCCTAGTAGTGTGAAGAATACGAAGCGTACTGGGGCAAGCTGTCATCATAATAGTTACTCGAATTCTCGCGCATGAGCCCTATAAATAGTAGGATAACCGACTCCATTTATACTTTTGCTGTCTAAACTTCTGATCGAATTTTTATCTTTGAAGCTCTTCAAGCTCTTGTGTGCTTTGCCTTTTCAGGATTTCCATTGTAAATGTCTTTACTGTTCTTGTTCTTTTCTACCATTCATTTATAGAAGCATGTCTACTAGTCCAAATTCTGATAATACTAGGTTAGAGAGTATGGCCCATGAGGGGGAGATTGAGGCAGAGAATATATCTCAGTTATCTTGTGGGAGTGAATCAAGTTCACCTACGAGCAAAAGCTTTAGCTCAAGCAGTTCCAGTAGCTCGAGCGATGTTAGGGTTGTTTCGGAGGGGGAAGTTGGCTTTAGTGATGTGCCTGTAACCCGGGGCCAATTATTTACCCTCGACCACTATACCGAAATACCTTTTAAAATAACTGTTGCTGACTTAGTCCGTATTAGGTAGCGCACCACATTCCTGATGAGTATGAACTGATAGTGCCAGGGACCCAGGGTAGGATACATCGACCTCCCCGAGGGTTTATAACTGTGTTCGAGGAGGGTTAAAATGCGGTCTTAGGTTTTCGCTTGCCCAACCAATAGTCGACCTCTTACTCGGTCTAGAAGTCTGCATCACCCAATTACTCCCGAACTGTTTTGCCATACTGTACAGTTTTGATGTGCTAATCTACTTATACCACCAGCTTGCATCCTTCGCTAATTTCTCAAATTTATTCCACCTACCTATGTCCTAAAAGTCGGGCAGCACCGAAGAGTCTGGTTTCTATTACCTGATTGCTCGACTTCAGCGGAAGTCTTTGGTGTCCCCTGCCTCTTCTTGTGGGCAAGAGTGGAAAAAATATTTCTTTTATGCTTGGGGGCCGAAAGTTCTTGCCATTCCAAATGGCTGGTGGAGAGGGCCTATGGAGATGCCCGAAAACCAAACACCTAGTTAGCCCAACACTTGCATTCGGGATTTGATCGAATTTAGGCAAATAGAGGCCTCAGTTCTGATTGAAGAGAGGTGTTTCTAGCTAGCCTATCACCTACCCAACTCGACCTGCTTACAGGTGATCAACTAGGTAGAAACTTTTCATCGATTGTTTTGATTGAACACTAATCTTTCTGTTTGATTTGATTGTTTGTTTAATCTATTTGCCCGTGCAGATCATGATGAAATAATGGTCTGCAGCAGCAATGAATCTCAAGTTCGGGCGTTGAAGGCCGAGGCATGCCGTCAAGTTGCTGCCGCTTGATGAGAAGATGCTGTTGAGCAGGCAGGTTCAACGAGGTCGACTTCAGCACTGCCCCCATCACAAATCGAGCAGGCTCCTGAAACCCAATTTGCTCGCCGGGAGGAGTCCATACCCAGCAGCCCCACGGGTTAGGGCAAGAGGCAAATGGTCGAATATGGAGGTTTGGCACCAAAAACGGCTGTTGGGGGCAAAGGAAAGCAACTGCAACAGGTTATGACCTATTTGGCAAAGTAGGTGACGGTCCACTGTTCCATCTACCTCAACTGTCCCCTTCTCGATTCGCCATCGATCGAGACAAGGAGGTAATTGACTCGTCCTCCATCATCCAAGAAGGGTTGGCGGGTGGCAAGGCTTTGAAGTGGATGACCTCAAGGCATTTTGTGAACGACCAGCGGAAGCTGATGAACCTCAATTAGCTCGGGACAATGAAGGTGATGTCCTACTACTGTAATGTGCTATTATTGCAATGTGGTAAGTATAAGATCGATAGTCTTGACTATAATTTTCCTCTTATGCATTTATTGGTTTGAAAATGACACTGCTGTATTTCAGATAAGACGCTGGACTACAACATGTATCAGTGATCCGAGATAGCACTGGCTGCCAAGGAGGAGTTGGAGATGGAAGGGGAGATGGAAACGCTGAAGGTGCAGCTCAACTCCAGGTCGAGTAGTTGAACAAGAAGATAGTCAACCTCCAAGAGCAACTCGACTCAAAGGATCAACAATTGATCTAGGCCGTCGAGGACCAGAGCCGAATGGATAATATTATAAAGAAGGCCCAGCTCAATCTGCAGGTGAGCTTCAGTTCTGATTGGGCACGAGGTCATGTGAAGGTGACCAACAAAGCCAAAGAGGCCTTCCTCTGACATTTGCCCGCGGTGCAGCGCAAGGCTGTTGAGTAGTTCGTGGTGAGCACAAGCTTTTAGGATGCCAGCACGATTTAATCGCTTGACGATGCTCGTGAAGCATTTCACGGGGCCATCAAGCAGCTTGAGCACTTGGGCTATGATTTTTGAGCTGAGGATAGGAGTCGAATGAGCCTCATGCTGAATGAGAGATTGGAGCTTTATCTTGAGCCAGAGGAAGGCGGCGTCGAGTAGGCCCCAGAGGGCAGGCCTACTGCTACTGCACTCGATGCGACACTGTCTGAGGCGCAAAAGAAGAAGGCTGAGGTCGAGGCCAGGCTAGAGCAAATATCCGCTGAATTTGGGCTCACAGAAGACCTCGTAGCCCAAATGAAGGATGGAGAGGTCAACCTGGCATAGTACGTGCTGCGATTGACTAACTTTATGGGAGACCTCTCAGGACCTTCTGAACCTCCGCAGGCAGTCCCTCAACTCGCCTGTGTGGCGCCCAAATCGGACTTAGACTGGGCTGAAGGCGGGCAAGAGGAGCCGAGCCAAAACTAAACTTGAACTGAACTAGCCCCCCCCTTTTTTTGTAACTTGCCAGAGAATTATGTATAAAGGCATATTTTCCCTTTCATTTCCATCATGTTGTGTGATACATAGCCTTTGATTTTTGTTATGATAATATGAAAAATATTTGATTACTTGTCGCGTAGTAATTGTGTTGCATGACTGTGTTGTTGATTGCTTCATATTTCTAATTGACCATTTGTTCGACCTTTGGAGTTAATTGCCCATTAAAAGGAGTCACATCCATTGCCAACTACGGGGTCGACAAAAATTGGATGATTAACTATAAAAACTCATTCGTTAGCATGTAGGTCAACTATATGGTCACCTAGAAACTTGGATGGCTAGGAACCATTTAAATGGAAGCAAGGGGTTGCTTAGTCGTCGACTACGGGGTCGACTAAAAACTTGGATGGCAATGAGCCATTTAGCTGGCAGCAAGGGGCTGCTTAGTCATCAACTATGAGGTTGATTAGAAACTTGAACAGCTAGGAGCCATTTAGGTGACAACTAAGGGCTGCTTAGTCATCGACTACAGGGTCAACTAGAATCTTAGACAGCTATGAGCCGTTTAGATGGCAGCAAGGAGTTGCTTAGTCATCGACTATGGGATCAACTAGAATCTTGGACGGCTAGGAGCCGTTTAGGTGGCATCAAGGGGCTGCTTTGTTGTCGACTAGAATTATTAAAGATAACAATTAAGCCAATAAAATTGTAATTTTATTCAAGCTAAATGGCTGCCAGGATAGGTATCATATATTTTTAAATATAAAACTTCCTGAGATTGATGGTGTTCCATGGGCGGGGGAGTTCATTTCCTTGCATGTTGGCCACCCTATAGGCATTGTACTTTGCTACTTTGATAATGAAGTATGGCCCTTCCCATTTTGATTCAAGCTTGCCCACATTTTTGGAGATCTCCACCTTCTTGAGGACAAGATCTTCAATGTTGAAACAACGCTCTCTGATCCTTTTATTATAATTTTGGGTCTTCTTCGATCTGTAGTGCTATATAGTATTGTAAGCCTCATGTTGACGCTCGTTGATAGTTTTGGGATCCAGCTTTCTCTCTGACGAATTTCTTAGTAGTTGGAAGTAGATGACCCGAGCAGCATGTTGGATTAATTCTGGAGGTATGACTTCTTCCAACCCATAAACTAAGCTGTAAGGGGAGTTGTCCAATAAGCCCATAGCACGCCAGGTAGGTCGTCTACCCAATTCACCCCAGTGTCCTGAATTCTAGCCTTCAATTGGCCGAGGATAGTTCAGTTGGTCATCTTGGTCTGACTGTTCGACTAAGGATTGTCCACCGAAGTAAAATATTATGCAATGCCCAAGGCCTCGCACCAACCTCTTATACTCTTACTCTGGAACTGAGTGCCATTATTTGAAATAAGTACCTTGAGCAGGCCAAAATAATAAATGATATTTTTTCATATAAAACGTTTTATGGCCACGCCTGTTATCTTAGGGACAGCCTCAACTTCAACCTACTTGATAAAATATTCAACTGCTACAATTATAAACTTTCACTGCCCTATTGATTTCGATAAAGAACCTACTATATCGATTCCCCACTAATCAAATGACCAGGAAGTTTAGACATTAACCATCGGTGCGGTCGATTTGAATGGACTCGGCATGATGCACATTTGCGTGTGAAATCTACAGAGTCTTTCAACAATATTGGTCAAAAATACCCATATCTGATTATTTTGTGGGCAAGGGACCTCTCTCCAGAATGGTTACCCCACATGCCGGCATGAACATCCTGTAATACTTCTAATGTTTGATCCTAATCTAGGCATCTCAAGGGTGGTCCGACAAAGGATCTCTTGTATAACTGATCGTACTTGTTGAGGGTGAATTTGGAGGCTTGACCTCAAAGGCGCTGAGCCTCATTCTTATCATAGGGGATAGTGCCTTGGCTGAGATATAGTTTTATTGGAGTCTGTCAGGAAACGATCGTCTCCTCAATGGTTGTTACCAGGTTCTCATTAGAGAGTGCAATTGATGGCCTATCCGAGATAAAAAATGTGATTTCTTATCACTTGTTCCTCTGATGGAGCTGACAAACTTGTAGAGAGCATCTGCCTGTTTATTTTTAGATTGGGGGACCTAGCTAAGAGTAAATCTTTTGAATGATTGTTGCAACCTCTTTACCTCGGCCAGGTATCGGGTCATTGATTGTTCTTTGGCTTTGAAATTTTCCTCTACTTGCTCTGCTACTAACTAAGAGTCTGTAATTGCAACTAAGTGTTCGACCCCTCGCTCAAGCACCATTCTCATTCCTGCCAGCAAGGCCTCATACTCAACCTCATTGTTTGTGATTGTATAATCCAGTTTGATTGCAAAATCGTACTCCTTAGCATCTGAGGAGTGAAGAGCGACCCCAATTCTACCTCCAATTGTGGTCGATGACCTATCAACGTGCAAGGTCCAAACAAGAGGGGCTGGGATACTTTTCTCGGGTAAGTCGACTCGCTCTATAATGAAGTTGGCAAGTACTTACGCTTTGATGGCCGTTCAAGGTTGAAAATTGATATTGAACTCCCCCAGCTCGATCGCTCACTTATTCAATCTACCTGATGTATCGAGCTTTGCCAGCATTTGCTTCAACGGTTGGTTGGTTAGCACTATGATAGAGTGAGACTAGAAGTATGGTCTCAACTTCCGAGCAACGGTACTAAGGCTAATGCAAATTTCTCAATTTTCAAATAATTATGTTCTAGCCCTTGGAATGATTTACTGCAATAGTAGATTGGTCAACGGTTGCCATCTCATGTAGATACCAGTACTGAACTAATTAATGCTTTTGAGACTGCCAAATATATCTGAAGTGCTTTTCCTAGCTCATGTTTCGCTAACATCGGGGGTGAAGCCAAATACTATTTCAACTCAATCAGCACCCGATCACATTATTTCATCCATTGAAAATTCATCTTTCTGGCATTCTTGAGAATTTTGAAAAAGGGGAAGCTTCTGTAGACTAATCTCGCGATGAACCTTCCCAAAGCCATGATTCTCTCTGAACCTCCTGAATTGTTCTCGGAGGGGTGACATCTAAGACTGCTTGAATTTTCTATGAATTCACCTCAATGCCTCTTTGGCTAACCATATAGCCCAGAAATTTTCCTCCTTGGACCCCAAATGTGTATTTGTTTAGATTCAACTTCAATCTAAATGCTCTTAGATTCCCAAAAGTAGAACTCAGGTCGAGCAAATAATCTTAGGCTTTTTCTGTCTTGACTATCATGTCATCGACGTAAATTTTTATCGATTTTTCAATCTCGTCTTTGAACATAAAGTTGACTAACTGCTGATAAGTTGCCCCGATATTTTTCAAATCGAACGGCATGACAAGGAAGTAATATAACCCATTAGGAATAATAAAAGATATTTTATCCCTATCCTTGGGTGCCATAAAGATCTGATGATAGCCTTGAAATGCATTCATCATACTTAACAATTCACACCCAGCAGTTGAATCGACTAGTAAATCTATTTGAGATAAGGGGTAAGGATCCTTAGGGCATACTTTATTTAAATCAGTAAAATCATTACACATCTGCTACTGTCCCTTAGTTTTTGGGACTAAGATAGCATTACAAAGCTAGGAGGGATACTGAATTTCTACAATATATCCTGCATCTAAGAGTTTTCTAACCTTCTGCTTGATGATTTGCGTCTTCTCTGCATTGAACGTCATTGTCTTTTATCTGACCGACTTGTATGAGGGGCCAGTGTTGAGGTGGTACACAATGATATTGGGGTTGATCCCTTATAGGTCGGATGCCTTCCAAGCAAAGACATTGATATTTTTTCTTAGAAAATCAACCATGAGACACTCCAAGTGGGGGCCCAAGTTTGTTTCAATACGGGTTATCTTTTTAGGGTTACCTTGTTCGAGCTCAATGGTCTTAAACTCCTTGACGTGCTCCACTCTAGTGTCTTCGAGCTTCCTCTTCTTGTTGACCTGGGTCTCTTCGGGCTTTGCTACAGAGGCATCCTCCGAAGTCTTTAGCTGCGGTTGAGTTTTCTGCTCGGCAGGCTCAATCGAGATGTTGTAACATCTCCATACTTTCTTCAAGTTGCACAAAAGCTCGTCTGTGCCCGCTGGGGTCAGAAACTTAACTTTCAAATGATAAGTAGACACGATGGCACAGAAGTCATTGAGGGCAGGTTGGCCAATGTTGACATTATAGGTAAATGGGGCATCGACCACAAGGTAATTCAGCATTAATATTTTCCTCCAAGGAGCCTCTCCAAAAGATGTGGACAAGTTGATTGACCCCTCCACTATGATCTCCAACCCCCTGAATCCAACCAGCGACGTGCGCACAGGCTCGAACTTTAATTTGCCCATGTTTATCCTTTTTAGGGTAGATAAGAAGATGATGTTCGCTGAGCTGCCGTTGTCAATCAAAACCTTGTACACCTCAAAGTTCACAATTTCCATGGAAATGACCATCGGGAAATCTATCTTGTGATCGACATTTCTGCCCTTGAGATGTGTCAGGTCGGCATCGATAAACAACATGGGTTCTATGCTCGTTGTGAGGTGAAAAGTTATCTCAACAGGCAAAGCTTTATTGGACTCGTGCCTCCTTTGTGTTTGCCTCCAGGCAGACTTAGAGTCCCCCCCCAATGGGACCTTCTGCAATTATGTCAATCACCCCTCTAATGGGTGGACGATCCTCTTGGGCGGACTTTTTTCCTTTATCTTCTTTTTTCGGGCTAACCGACCTTTCTCTACAGGGAGTCTGGTCAGTTTTGCCCCTTTTAGTCTGAGCATCCACGGCTATGTATTTTTTGAGGTAGCCCTGCTTGATCAACCTCTCAATCTCATCTTGGAGATTGAAGCACTCATCTGTGTTATGCTTCTTCTGTTTGTGGAAGTGGTAGTATTTCTTTGATTTCTTCATGGCTTTAGTCTCTGTCAGCTTTTTGGACTTTGTAAGGAGGTTAACATGTTGGATGGCATAAAGGACTTCCTTCCTCGGGATGTTCAATGGTGTATAGTCATGGAAATGCGTGATCAGAGATCGACCTCGCTCCTTGTGTATTTGGTCATCTCTCTCTTTTTTTTTCTTCTCAACTTTAGACAATCCGAACTTGAGCTTGTTCATTTTTTCCTATGTCATGTACCTTTCTGTCAGGTCAAGCTGCTCCTCCATCAATCTGGGCCATTCTCGCATTACTACATTGGTGTATTCTTTGTGTCTAAGCCCCAAGAACAACACATCGATCAAGAACTCAATCACGGGGTTATTTATTTTTAGGACCTCTGTGTTAAATCTAGTAAAGAAATCATAGAGGGACTCTCCCTCACCTTACTTGACAGTGTAGAGGTGGGTATGGGGGAGCTTTGCCTTTCTCCTGCTGGCAAACTAGTGCAAAAATTAGTTGCATAGCTGGTCGTAGGAATAAATCGATGATGGTTCAAGTTTCACGAACTAGTCTAGTGCGATGCCTTGGAAGGTGGTCACCAATATCTTGGCATGGATATACTTATTGTGTTTGTGCAGCTGCGTCATGTGCTTAAACTGCATGAGATGCTCATTGGGGTTAGTAGAGCTATTGTACCTTGGCAGTCCTGTTGGGACTTTGACGTTAACGGCGATGCGCTCATCGATGATATCCTAAATAAATAGGGACCCTCTCTCCTGACAAGATCTTTGAGGAGCATCCAAGTTTGGTGCTCTGTTGGTATTTCTCTTTAAAATCTCATCGAAGCGCCTGTTCAGCTACTAGATTTGATGGGATACTTCTTCCCATTCATCCTGATCCACTTTAATGGCATTCTGATCAATACGTGATCTAGTATGCTCTACCCTATCGCATTACGAGGCTTAAATAGGCTGAGGCGCAAAGTCTGTAGACTCTTCTCATTCTTTGCGGTAGTCATGCCTAGAGCGTTCGACCTTATCGCGCTGCATGGCTCGATTAGATTTAACGTGATCTACTGAGTCTACTATCTCTTCCTGCATTTCTGGCCATCTCCTTTCTTCCTACAGGCATCTGGGACTGATCTCGCTCCTGGCAAGTGGCTACCTAGATTTTTTGCTACTGCAGCTGTTCTCAGGAGATCTATTTTCTGAAGGGGGTGGCTGCGGAGTTGCATTAGCAGTGGGAGCGGGCACTGTAGTGTACCTATTCAAAATGACATATAGTTGCAATTTGCTCACTTATCAGCTGCATCAACTAGGGCATGGTGAGCGTCATCACCTGCTCTTGAGGGACACTAGTGCTTGGAGCGTGTGTACCTTGCTGGGAGTTAAGGAGAGGCAGAGAAGTGGACCTCCTATTTTTCTCCCTTTTGGATGCTGCTCTATGTGTGTTTATCATTTTTCTCAATGTAATCTCAATAGTTTCCCACAGACGGTGCCAAAACTAATGTGGTTGGAGATCACTTATAGTGAAATAGGGTAGCGTTTGGGATGACTTTGACTTGGGAGGTCGAGTACTAAAAACTGTATATTTCTCGAGGTCTGAGATCTGCAACCACAACATATGTTAAATTAGTCGAGGTGCCCCCAGGTAAGGCACTCCAACGCTCAAGTTAATTTTGGTCGAGATATAGAGATCGAACAGAATACTAAAAGTATATAATACTTATGGCGTATTGGGCATTACCTTGAGCATGGTTGAGCATGAAGTATTTATAGCCTTCTCCATATGTGATTTGACGATAGTGCCCTTATCAGGTGTACTAACCTTTGTCTTTACCAGGGGGTTGATGGTCATTCCATATCCAGATCTTGGTATTGTTTTAGGTGGTTGAATCTCTTATTTTTTCTGATGAATAGTACCTCTGGAGGCGCTTCTCTGCCAAAGGTGGTGGCAGGGTTGGCAGAATTGGTGGCAACGACTATACCGATTGTCACGCGTCATTAATGTGGAGGCATGCTACCTGTCAGACTAATAAATGCGGCGGAGATCTGAGTCAACACTAGAGCAGGTCTTAAAGTCGATACACGTCGATCAGACCTGACTGTTAGAACATCTTGAGTGGTCATGAGGTCAATGCGGGTCAACTGTGGACCCTGTCAAGTGAGGTCAATACAGGTCAACCAAACAGACTTGATGTTGGCCTCTTGAGTTATCTTACTTGATGTTGGGCCTGTTGGACCTACTGGGTTATCCCATATCAAGAGTAATTATATTTTTATTTCATCATAAAAGTTCAAAATATTCCTAATCATAGACTTAGCATTTCTTCTCATCTTATACTTGGTATGTATATTTCAATTAATTAAATATTTAATTATATTTGTAATATTTTTATAAGAGTTATATCATTTCTCTATCGGCAGATGAATAAAGCATATACATTATTTATAAAAATTAATTATATATAAATAAAAACTTAAAATTCATTACTAAATGAAATACTCTTTTATATAATGTTTGTATTCCACATTTTGATAACTTGTACTTGGATAATTTTAATAATTCAAAATAAATTTTTGTATTTTGTCATCATGAAAATGGCATACAAAGTAGATATATAAATTAACTATATAATGAGTGTATGCGGAAAATTGAATAATTTAGTTAATAAAAAATATTAAAGTTAATTTTTCACAAAATATGTTAGATGTTTTTATGTTTTAATTTAACAATATATTTTTATTTCAAAAATAATTTAAAATTTATCTAAACAAAGTAATTAACGATTTTGATTTATGCCAAAACAAACAAACTAAATTTTCACGAATAATTTTTTTAAAGATTTAATTACTTTATATTAGTTGAAATATACATTTTTGAATTATACATGTACCTTAATTAAATAGTTGTCTCATTAAAAACTTAGAATTTTAAATATATATACATTTAATTTTTTTAAATAATTTATTTCAATATATTTCACAAGTAAAAAACGTTAACCATGATCATCTTTTATATATTATAATTCGCTTACAAAGTTTTACAACTTATCTAGTTCTTAGAAGAACGATAATGATATGGAATAGCCCAAGAGGCCCATTTAACCCAACAGGCCTAGCATTAGTTCTAAACTACCCAATAGGCCCAACACACTCAGCAACAACTGTCTGGTCAAATGTATTGTAACCGACTGCACTCGACATGAAGTGTCATCCATCCTAGCATATTTTGCTTTCTCTAAAATCGACCAGCTAGACTTGTTCGATTCATATATCGACCTGATAACTCACCCCGATGCTAACTTAGATCCACGTTGCATTTATTACTTTGACAGATAGCATGCCTCCACATTAATGGCGTGTGACAGCAGGTACAGTCATTGCCACCAACTTTGCCACCACCTTTGGCATAGAGACGCCTACTAGAGATACTGTTCACCTTGAAAAATAGGAGATGAAGCCACTTGGAATAATACCGAGATTTGGAATGATCATCAACCCCTTGGCAAGGACTTAAGCCTAATACATTTGGTGAGGGCATCTTCGACAAATCACACACTAAGAGAAGACTATAAATACCTCATAGCCAACCACGCTTCAGGTAATGCCAAATACGCTATAAGCTTTCTATATTTTGTTTGATTACTCTATTTTGACCATAACTGACTTGAGCGTTGGAGTACCTTATCCGAGGGCACCTTGACTAGTTTAACATGTGTTGTTGTTATAGATCTCAAACCTCAAGAAGAACATCAACTGAATTATTCGACCTTCCTGGTTGAATCTACCCCCAAGCAGTGCCTTTTTACTATAAACAACTTTCAACCTCATCATTTTTGGTTCTGTCTGTGGAAAACTCTTAAGATTGCAACAATAAAATGGTAAACACATGCAGAGCCATGTTAGGAAGGAAGGAGAATAAGAGGTCCACATCTCCACCTCCCTCTTCACCCCAGCAAGGTGCACACACTCCAAGCCCCAGCACCCCTCAGAAGTAAGTGGTGATACTAACCATGCCCTAGTCAATGCAGCTAATAAGCGAATAAATCTCTGCTCAAATCTCAGCCTAGCTGTCCGCCATGCTAAATAGGCACATAACATTGCTCACCCTTGCTGCCAGTGCCACCCCTCAACCCTTCCTCCAGAAGATAGGTCTCCCTGAGACAGCTGTAGTTGCCAAGAATCTAGACGACCGCCCACATGCAGTGAACCTAGCCCTAGAAGCCCCTAGGAGGAGAGGAGGCGACTAGAATTGTGGGAAGAGATTGTAGACTCAGTGGATCACGTTCGACCTAATCGAGCCCCGTAACGCGATAGGGTCGAACGCTCCAGGTGTGACCATGAGGCATGGGAGAATTAGCAAACCTCAAAGCCCAGCCCATTCGAGCCCTACAGTGCGATAGGGTCGAGTGTGCCAGGCTTAGCCTCGATTGGAATGCCACCTTGGTGGATTGAGAGAAATGGGAGAAAATATCTTATCAAGTCTAACAGTTGAATAACTGCTTCGATGAGATCTCGAGGAGAAATACCAAAAGAACACCTAACCCGAAGGGCCCTCAGAGATTTCATCAAGATAGAGGATCTCCTTTCATCTAAGATATTATCAACGAGCACACTGCTATCGATGTGAAGGTACCAATTAGTCTACTAAGGTATGCTAGATCGATGGACCCCAATGAGCACCTAATGCAGTTTGAACACATGATGTAGCTGCATGGACACAATGGGTACATCCATGCCAAAATGTTGGTAACCACCTTCCAAGGTATAGCACTTGACTGGTTTGTGAAACTCAAGTCGTCGTCAATTTATTCTTATAACCAGTTAGACAACAAATGTTTGCACCAATTTGCTAGTAGGAAGAAGGCGAAACTCCCCCACACCCATCTCCATACTATAAAGCAAAGCGAGGGGGAGTCCCTTTGGGATTTCTTAACTAGATTTAATATAGAGGTTCTTAAGATAGATAACTCCAGGATTAAGTTCCTGATTGATGTACTATTCTTGGGGCTCAAACAGAAGGAGTGCACTAATGCTTTGGTGCGTGAACGTCCTAGGTTGATGGAGGACTTACTCAACCTAGCTGAGAGGTACATGACCTAGGAGGAGATGAACAGGCTCAAATTTGGATCCTTTGAAGTCGATAAGAAGAAAAAAGAAAGAGACGACCAAAAACATAAAGAGAAAGGTTAATCTCCTAAAAAGCGATTCCACGACTATACACCCCTGAATAGCCCAAGGAGAGAGGTCCTGTATGCCATCTAGCATGATAACCTCCTCAAGAAACCTAAGATATTAATGGAGACTGAGGTAATGAAAAAAATCTAAGAAATATTGCCATTTTTACAAGCAAAAGGGGCACGGTAAAGATAAATGCTTCAATCTTTAAGATGAGATTGAGAGATTAATCAGGTAGGGCCACCTTAAGAAGTATATAGCCATGGATGCTCAAGTTGAAGGGGGTAAAACCAATCTGACTCCCTGTAGAGAAAAGGGAGGAGAAAGGAAAACAACCCACCTATTCGTGGAGTGATTGATATGATTGCGAGAGGTCCCATTGGGGGGGACTCAAAATCTGCCTGAAGATAAACTTAAAGAAGGATTGAGTTGACTAAAGCCTTACACATCGAGACGACATTCCATCTTACAGCAAGTGTAAAGCCCATCTCATTCATTGATGGTGACTTGGCACACCTCGAGGGCAGGCATATCGATCATAAAATCAATTGTTCAATGGTAGTCTCTGTTGAAATTGTCAACTTTAAAGTGCATAAGGTCTTAGTCGATAATGGTAGCTCAGCCAATATCATCTTCCTTTCTATCTTGAAAAGAATGAACATGGGCCAGCTAAAATTTGAACATGTGCACACACCACTAATTAGATTTTGGGGGTCAAAGATCATACCAAAAAGGTCAATCAACCTGTCAACATCATTTGGAGAGGCTCCCAGAAGAAGAACTTTGATGGTGAATTACCTAGTGGTCGATGCTCCATATGTTTACAACATCATCATAGGTCGACCCGCACTTAGTGACTTCCTCGCAATTATGTCGACCTACCACTTGAAAGTTATGTTTTCAACCTCAGCAGGTACAGGTGAACTTTTGTGCAATATGAAGGAGGCCTGGAGATGTTACAACATCTCAGTTGAGTTAAGTGAGTAGAAGACTTAACCGCAACTGAAGACCTTAGGGGATGCCCTCGTAGCGAAACCTACGGATGCACAGACTGAAAAGAAGCGAAAGTTGGAAGATACCAAGGTGGAGCCTATTGGAGAATTTAAGACCATTGAGCTCAAGTAGGGAAACCCCGACAAGATGACCTGTATCGAAATTGACATAGGCCCCTATTTAGAGTATCTTATGGTTGATTTCCTAAGAAAGAATATTAACGTGTTTGCATGGAAGGTATCTGACCTATAGGGAATTGACCCCTATGTCATTGTGCTCACCTTAATATGGACTCCTCGTACAAACCAATCAGGCAGAAGATGAGGACATTCAATGCAGAGAGAACACAGATCATCAAAGAGGAGGTTAGAAAACTCCTAGATGTTAGTTATATTATAAAAATTCAATATCCCTCTTGGCTTTGTAATGTTGTACTAGTCCCAAAGAATGAGGGGGTAATGGCGGATGTGTAATGATTTTACGGATTTAAATAAAGCATGTCCTAAAGATCCTAACCCTGCCTCAAATAGATTTATTAGTTTATTCAACTGCTGGTTGTGAGTTATTGAGCATGATGGATGCATTTCAAAGGTATCATTAGATTTTTATGGCTCCCAAGGATAGAGATAAAACCTCATTTGTTGTTTCTAATAGGCTGTACTATTTTCTCGTTATGCCTTTTAGGTTGAAAAATGTCAGAGCAACTTATTAGCGACTCGTCAATTTTATGTTCAAAGACCAAATTGAAAAATCAATGGAGGTTTACGTCGACGACATGATTGTGAAAATAGAAAAAGCTCAGGATTACTTGCTCGATCTTAGTCACACTTTTGTGATCTTGAAAGCCTTTAGTTTAAAGTTGAACCCAAACTAGGCTACATGGTCAGCCAGAGAGGCATTGAGGCCAATTCAAAGAAAATCCAAGCAATCATTGACGTCACTCCTTTGAGAACAGTCCAGGATATTTAGAGGTTGGTTGGAAAGATTATAGCCTTGAGGAGGTTCATTGCAAGATTGGCCGACAAGAGCTTATCCTTTTTCAAAATCCTCAGGAATGCCAAGCAATCGGGCTTCTAATAGACTACGTAATGTGGTCAGGCTTTGGTCGACCTAAAATAATACTTAGCCTTACCTCATATGTTGGCAAAACTTAAACTGCGAGAAGTGCTCCAGGTGTATTTGGCGGTCTCAGTGGCATCGATCAGCTCAGTACTGATCTCGACCCGAGATGACACATATTGGTCGGTATACTACTACAGCAAGTCACTTCACAATTTGGAGCATAATTACTTGGAGATCAAAAAATTTGCTTTAGCATTAGTGACTACAGCTCAAATATTACGACCATACTTCCAATCTCACTTTATTATAGTGCTGACCAACTAGACGTTAAAGCAAGTACTGACAAAGTCGAACACATCTAGAAGGCTAACCAAATGGGCAATTAAATTGGGAGAATTCAATATTACTTTCCAACCTCGAATAGCCATCAAAGCACAGATTCTAGTTGACTTTATTGTGGAGCGAGTCGAGTTGCCTGAAAAAAATCCTGAAACCCCTCTCGTTTGGACCATACACATCGATGGATCATCAACCACATCCGATGGAGGGGTAGGGATTGCTCTTCGCTCCCTAGATATAGAAGAATATGATTTCGCAATAAAGTTAGATTATGTTGTCATAAATAATGAGATAGAATACGAGGCCCTTATTGTAGGGATAAGAATAGCACTCGAGTGAGGGGTCAAACACCTGGTCACAATTACAGACTCCCAGTTAGTAGCTAAGTAGGTCGACAGAAATTTTAAAGCCAAGGATATGATGTGAGCCGATACTTGGCCAAAGTGAAGTAGTTGCGACAATTATTTAAATGATCACCCGTAGTTAGGTTCCTTGATTTGAGAATGAGCGAGCAGATGCTCTTTCAAAATTTGCCAGCTCCACCAGAGGGATGAGGGACAGAAAGATCACATTTTTGGTTTGTGATAAACCATTAATTGGGCCCCACGAGAAAAATTTGATAACAAGCATTGAATGAGCATCAGCTTCTTGGCATGTCTCGATCAAACTATATCTAAGCCAAGGTACCATCCCTATGGATAGGAAAGAGGCTTGAGGCCTTCAAGGTCAAGCTTCTAAATTTGCACTCGATGAGCATGGTCAATTATATAAGCGGTCAATCTCTAGACCTCCCTTGAGGTGTCTAGACCGCGATCAGGCTCTAGAGGTATTACAAGTCATTCATGCTGGTATGTGTGGCAACCATTCTGGAGGAAGATCCTTGGCCCACAAAGTAATTAGGTATGAATATTTTTGGCCAACATTGTTGAAAGACTTGGTGGACTTTGCGCGTAAATGTACTTCATGTCAAGTTCACTCGAATTTGCCATACTAACCCGTAGCACCAATGGTCAGTATCCAAATTGCCTGGCCATTTAATTAGTGGGGAATTAACATTTTATGTTCATTACAAAAATCAATGGGGCAGCAGAAATTCATAATTATCGCGGTTGAGTATTTCACCAAATAGGTCGAGGCTGAAGTTGTTCCTAAGATAACAGATGCAGCCATTAAGAGTTTCATATAGAAAAATACCATCTGCCATTTTGGCCTGCCTAAAGTTCTCATTTCAGATAATGACACTAAATTCCAGAGCAAAAGCACTAGAGGTTGGTGCGATGCCTTGGGGATCGAGAAACACTTTACTTCAGTAGACAATCCTCAACCAAACGGTTAAACGAAGGTAACCAACAGAATGATCCTCGACCATCTGAAAGTTAGGATACAGGGCACTGGCTCGAGTTGAGTAGATAACCTACCCAGTATGTTATGGGCATACAGGACAACTCCTCGAACAACCACTGGCCATACCCCTTACAGTTTAGTTTATAGGTTCGGAGCAGTCATCCCCTCAGAGCTAATTCAACACACAACTTGAGTCATTCGTTTTCACCCACTAAGAAACACATCAGAGACAAAACTCGACCTTGAGACCATTGATGAGCATCGTTAAGAAGTCTACAATACTATGCAATGCTATAGATCAAAGATGGCTGAAAACTACAACAAAGGGGTTAAATTGCACCATTTTAGAGTCAGAGATCTCATCCTCAAGAAAGTAGTAGTCTCCAAAAATATGGGCAAGCTTGACCCCAAATAGGAAGGACCATATACTGTCGTCAAAGTATCAAAACACAATGCATATAGATTAGCCAATATGCAAGGAGAAAAACTCTCTCGGCCATAGAATGCCATCAACCTCAAGATATTTTACATTTGAGATTACACTGTACTTATCTTTAAAGTCTTTCAACTTGAATAAAATGTTAATAGTATTGATATAATTTGGAGTTACTATCATACTCAAACGGCTTCATGCTGCTAAGTCCCAAGTCGACCTCGTAGTCAATAAATAAGCAGCCCCACGCTGCCACTCAAGCGGCTTTATGCCACCAAATCCTAAGTTGACCTTGTAGTTGACAAATAAGTAGCCACGTACTACCACTTAAGTAGCTTCATGTTGCCAAGACCATAGTCAACCCTGTAGTCGACAAAGTAGCAAATCTAAGCAACGAGGCAACTTTAGCATCAAAGCTAATAGACTCGCATCAACTGTGTTGGTATCCTCCTAAATCTTGTGGTTGACCCAGTAGTCGACCAAGAGGTATTAGAAATCAATGATGCAGTTGAATGGATGTACAACAGACAATATTAATGCGAGTCGACACAGTTGACAACAATCTTATTTAATTTTCTCCATTATGATGGCGATAACCAGTTGATTCATCAGGTATTCTCCATAGTATTACAAAAATTGAATTAGATGTGAAAAGACTCAACAACTATCTTTAACACGATAAGATGAAAAGGAAAAGCATTCTTTATTATGGAGTCTATTCAACTCCGCTCCTCAACCGCCTTAACCAGTTACTGATCTTTGGAGTCAAGCTGTTCTTACAGATTGGCTACTTTTTTATTTAGTTCTTTGACCTAGAGTAGGAAGGACTCAAGCTGTACCTTGAGGGTTTCCATATCCCCCCCTCTTTGCTACTCTTCTCTATTCGCCAACACTAGCTCAGATCGGCAAACAATGTTAAAGCCCAGTTGTCCTACCTAGAACACAAGGATGTTACTCCATAATCCTATAATGAAGGAAAAATTCAATGAGAAGTGATCGATCTGGTGCTTACCATGTTATAGTAGTAGGACAATGCTCGGATAACCTCGGCTTAACTAAAGTTCATCAGTTTTTGCTGGTTGAATATGAAAAGCCCTGACGAGAGCCATTTTAGAGCGTTGCCGCCTATCATTCTTCCCTAGATAATGGAGGTCGAATTAGTTACCTCATCGGCTTGGTCAGTGGCGAATCGGGGAGTAGGCAGCCAGAGGAGTTAAAATAGTGCACCATTGTCAAGCTTCCTGAACAGGTCATAACCTATAGCTGCTTTCTGTTTTCCTTTGCCCGTTGCAGCCTTTTCAGGAGCAGAGCCCCCTTGTTTGACCATTTGCCTTTTGCCCCGACCCATGGGGCTATTAGGACCAAACTCTTCCCGATGAGAAGACTGCATTTCTGCTGTCTGTTCAATCATACGGGCATATGAGCTGATGTCGATCGTGTGGAACTCGTTGGTTTCGTGGGAGCTTCTTCCCATTGTGCAACAGCCACTCGATGGCACTCCTTGTTTCTTAGAGCTCAGGCTTGGGATTTAAATTGATTCCACACTATTACCTCTTCTCGATCTGCAGGCACAAATAAAATAAGCAAACACTAGAGGTGAACAGAAAGATAGAGTGGCCATAATTAAAACGGTCGATGAGAATCTTTACCTAGTCGATCGCCCTCAGGTAGGTCGAGTTAGGTCAACGACAAGCCAACCAATCCCAGATACCTTTCCTCAGTTAGAACTGAGGCCTCCATATGCCTAAATCTGACTAAGTCTCTGATGAAGTGTTGGGTTAACTATGTGTCTGGTTCCCTAGTATCTCCATAGGCCCCCTTCACCAAACCCTTAGAATGGCAATAACCCCCGGCCCCTGAATATAGAAAAAGTATTTTTTCCAGTCTTGGTCATAAGAAGAAGTAGGGGATACTAATAATTTTCGAGGTGGTCAAGCAGTTGAGTAATAGAAACCAAATTCTTCCATATTACCTGACTTTCACAACATAGGTAAATGAAATAAATTTGAAAAGTTGGCGAAGGAGGCGGGTTGATTATATAGGTGCATTAACATGGCAAAACTATACAGTGTGGCGAAACAGTTGGGAAGCAACTGGGTTATGCAAACTTCTGGGCTCACTAGGAGGTTGACTATCTCTTGTGCGAGGGGAAACCTAAGCCCGCATTTTAATCCTTCCTTGAACACTGTTATACACTCTTGGGGAGGTCGATGCATTTTGTCCTGAGCTCCTAGCACTAACAATTTATACTCCTTAGGGATATGGTACATTACCCTAATTCGTATCAGGTTGGTGGGAGTTATTTTGGACGTTATTTATGTGTAGTGATCTGAGGTAAATAGTCGACCCCGATTTAAAGGAACATCACTCAGGCCAAAATCCCTCTCAGAAACAACCCTCACATCACTCGAGCTATTGGAACTACTCGAACTCGACCTATCACTCATTGAACTACCTATTTTGCTCTCGCAAGAGGTTTCAAATGTACTTTCACCCCTGGCCTTCCCTTGATGGGCCACACTCTCGGACCTAGTATCTTCACTATCGGGACTGGCAGACATTTTTTCGCAAAAGAAAATGGAGAAAAAGAACAAATGGGTAAAGTAACTTACAATGGATATCTAGCAAGCTATAAGCATACAAAAGTTGGAGTACTTCAAAGGCAGAGATTCGACCAGGAATAGATTCAGCAAAAGGGTAAATGAAGGCATATATCCCTATTATTTATAGGTGTTTGTGCGTAGGAACCAAGCATTAGTTATAATTACATACTACCCCCATATGCTTTGTATTCTATGAATTAACTGGTGCATTAAATGCAACGGAACCGCCACAAACTCTGGTCGACAATTCAAAAAACCTTGGTCAAAAATTCAAAAACCCTGGTCAATTTGGTAGAACCCCGATCGAACATAGATAACCACCTAAAAACTGCTCACCTACTCCCTACTCATGCTCGTCGACAAGCTCGATCATGACTGCGAGTAAGGGGCACTCATGATATGGGATAACCCAAAAGGCTAATTTAGCCTAACAAGCCCAACACACTGAGCAACAACTGTCTAGTCAAATGTATTATAACCGACTACATTTGACATAAAGCTTCATCCATCCCAGCATATTTTGCTTTCTTCAAAATCAACTAGCCAGACCTGTTTGATTCATATATCAACTTAATAACTCACCCTGACGTTAACTCAAATTCATGCCTCATTATTACTCTAACAAGCAGCATGCCTCAACATTAATGGCGTGTGATAGCGGATATAGTCTCTGCCACCACCTTTAGCAGGGAGGCACTTGCCAGAGATACTGTTCACCCTAGAAAACAGGAGATGAAGCTATCTGGAACAGTACCAAGATTTGGAATGACCATCAATCCCTTGGCAAGGACTAGAGCTCAACACATTTGGTAAGGGCATCTTCGACAAATCACATATTGGGAGAAGGTTATAAATACCTCATAGCCAACCACGCTCCAAGTAATGCCAAATACGCTATAAGCTTTCTATATTCTGTTCGGTTACTTTATTTCGACTATAACTGACTTGAGCATCAAAATGCCTTAGCAGGGAGCACCTCAGCAAGTTTAACGTGTGTTGTTGTTGTAGATCTTAGATCTCGAGAAGAACATCAGCTAAATTATTTGACCTTCTTGGTCGAATCTACCCCAAATAGTACCCTTTCACTATAAACAACTTTCAACCTCATCAGATAACATACTTATTTTTGTGTAACATCAAATCATTATTGTTTTTGGATGAAATAGTTTAAAATTTGATAAATGAATGATTTTGCATTGATTGATATGTAAACACTAAATGTATAAAAAGTTTTTCAAATTTAATTATTAATTTCTAACATAGTCTCTTTTAAATATGCAAAATTAGATAAAATCATATATCCAAAATATAATTGATATTTTAATTTGAATTTAAAATATATTACAAATACGAGAAATTACTCCACAACTTCTATAATCTTTCGATTTTATTTTTATACTATCAAAATTATCAACTAAAATCATTTTGTTTTTCCAATAGTTAACACAATAATGGAAAACTCCTCAAATATCTGAAGCAAATTTCTTAAAGGATACACAAATATATTGTTGGAGTAGGTGAAATTTTGAAAAACTTGATAAATGAACACTTGAAATAATCAATGGAGTCTATCTTTAAAATTTTGAGTATGACGCATTCTTTTTAATATTTATGTCATATGCATCTATCGGCATATTTTTAATTGTTTAATAAGAATTTATAAAAGAATATTTTATATAAAATAAATATATCACGAATTAAAATTCACTTTTATTATATGAATTAAAATAATGTATGTAAATTATATTTTTAATTATAATTAATCTGAACCATAAATAACATGGAGCACATGCTAGTTTTTTCAAAATTGTCAATTTAATCCTCAATAATGGATTAACTAAAGTAAATAATAAAATAATAATACAATATATCTATACTATTATATATAGTACAACGTCATGAGATCCAAAATTATGCAATTTTGATTCTAATTGTGCAATTTTAGCCAAATGTCAAATTCTTAAAGTTTTGAGTATTTTAATTCAGTTGAAAATTTTTCATTAGTTGTTTATTTAATTTTATATTTCATTTTAATATGATCTACTTATCTATTATAACTAAAATATCATGCCGTGTTCATCCAAAATTACAATATAAATTTCTATTTCATAAGGCAATTCAAAAAATATCTATAATCATAGTTTTATCCCACTAAACAAGTTTATAATTTAAAAAATATTTTATAAGCATCATCTTAACTACTCTTATCACAAGATTCTATCTTATAAATTTAACTCATCACAAGATTAACAGATAAATACTTTATTTATTTTATGTATAAATTTTATTATCCTACAATTATTCCTTTTACATTTTATTTCTATGTTATTCATAGTACAATTTTTTATTTTTAATTGTAGGACATCTTTCCCCAATTAGCAGTATATAATGATGTTTCTTTTTTCTTTTTAATTAATTTAAATTTCATTTCCTAGAAAATTTTTAATATTTGTTTTTTGAAAAACACCTTTATATTGTTTTTATTCTAAATTAATTAAATTTTTTTCTAATATACTTAAATATTTTATCAATATTATTACTTTATTATTTCCTCAATATTTATTTAAGATTAAAATTCTTATGACCAATCTAAAATTGTAATTTTTGTATTACTTAAAAGTATTAGCATGCAATACTTTTTTGTTTCAATTAATGATATTTCATATGTTTATTTTTAGTATTATTTTTAAATATTTTTGTATACTCATATAAGAATCTATCTTTGATGTTGAATTTTTATTTTATTATTATTTTGGTTGCAGCTCTCTCGATTTATCTAGATCAAATATAGATATACTTCGTATTTGAATAATGTACCTTGAATAATGTGATGTTATGAAATATTTAAAAATATTATAATTTTATTAAGTTGTTGAAATTATTTCAATTTTTTTTTATCAAATGAACAGAGAAATACTATATATTTTTCTATAGTAAATATTCATTAAATTTATTAGCACTTGAGTTACCCATTTCTAATTATGTGCATATAAGACAGAATTTTTTTTCATTATTTCTACATAATATTATGTGCTTTGATAAGTTTATTTCGACTGGTTGAATCTTTTCTTATTTATAATAATTTTTTTATAACAAAATCATTTTATTTCTCTTCAATAAATAAATTATTTATAAAAAATTATATATATACAGCTAAAATCAAAATTTCATTGTTAAGTAAATACTTTTACTCAATTGATATATTTCTTATTCAATAATTTATACTCACTTTGATAATATTAACTATAAAAAATTAAATGAACATGCAAAGTAATGAAATTATCTAATAAATATTAGCTCTAATAAATATAACTTATTTTTTATTTAAAGAGTGAGATTTTTTTTTTAATTTAGTTATACCTTTTTATCCAGAAAAGCTTAAATTTATCTCAAAAAAGTAGCTGATAACTAAGTTATTTCAAAACAACAATCAATTTTTCATATTTAATAATTTTTGTACTCATATAGATACAATCACATTGTTTTTAGTTGAAGTAATAAAATATTCAATTTATTTCTAATCAAAAAATTAATAAATAAATAAAAATGTTCAATTATTTGATCAAGTAAATTATTTATATTTATTAATTAAATAATTATTTTCTAGACAACTTCAAAAGGTAAATTAAAATACTTAATAATCATAATTATCTCTCAACATTGTGACTTACTTAAAAAATTTTACAACTTATTTGTTGCTCATGAAAGAGACAAACAAATATTTATGTAAAATATCATGTCATCACTTCTTTATTAAAGTGTTAGAAGTTTGAAAAATGAATAATTACAAATTAATTGATAGGCAAGTCCTCAATTTATCAAAGTTTTTAAAATTCAGTTATTTTTATAATAATATTTTTAGATATATAAAATACTTTTAGATAAAATTATATACATAGAATATAACAAATAATTCTATTTAAGAATTTGTTTCAAATATAAATAATTACTTCCTACAAAAATTATAAACTTTGAACTTTATTTTTATATTATTAAATTTAAATCGCTATAATTTTTTAATTAGCAATATAAAAATGGAGAACTCATTTTCAATTATTTGAAATAAATTCTTTTATATGGGATGAATCTATAGTTGACATAGTTGAAAATTTTCAAAAGTTGGATAAATGACCACTTAAATAGTAAATGATATCAATTTTTATAATTTTTAATATATTTAATTACACTATTTTATAAATATATCATGTACATTTATTTTCATATCTCTTCTTATAATAATTCACAAAATATTTTTACATAGATTAATAATGTGAGATTGAAAAATTTGACTAAAAATAAGTATTCATGTAATTATTTGTAATTTTTATATTCTAATTATAAAAAGAAACTTATAAGAAATTGATATTCTTATTTTAAATTGAATACTAAAAATTTACTTATTATTTTATTCATGTACATAATATATGTTAATTGATAATTTTACAAAATGACAAAATAGCTCCATATATAAATAAAAATAAATAAATTTCACTTATAAGAGTTATATGGAATATCAAGAGATATTTTAGCTTATAAAAATTGTATATTACGAACTATTTATTGAATTAGTTGTCAAATAATTAATAACCTAATGCAAGTTATTTTCATAGATACAGCACAAAGATATTATATATTTACTCTAAAAATAAATATTTAACATTTAAAATTCTCAAGTGTCTTGAAAATTGTAACTATAACTTTCACATTATTAAGAAATTGTATAAAAAAGCTTTATATTATAAAAAAAAATATTTGTTTATTTATCATATCAAAATATGTATGTATAAATATATATATATATATCTAATTCAAGAAGTGTATTCAGTAAAATATTTTGCTCTATTTTTATTTTTTTAATTAATTAATTAATTAATTAATTTTTTAAATTTATAATTTTATAAATTTTCGTATAATTTGTAAACTTAGAGTGGGCAATTCTTGATATTCTACAACTTATTTAAGTATAAATTATTTTCAAACATAATATTTTTAATTAAAATATTCATTTTATTTTGTTTAAATAGTAATAATTTTTTTAAAATTAAATGTTAAAAAAATTACAATTCATGTTTTAATCATATAAAATAAAATTAATATAAATAAATTATTTAATTTTATATTTATTTTTGATGTATCGTACCAGACACGTATTAGTATTAATATATAGAATGAGGCAAAAACTAATAAATCTGGGAGATGATTTGTACCCATTTCCACATGGGATTCAAAACGAATGTTGTCACAATGTTGGATAAACAAATTAACCTCATCTATATGTAATTTCTAACTCATAGTTAATTTGTTCATAAAAAAGGCTACCTCTCTTGTCGATCCTCCTTTTCGTCTTCCTTCCTAATTAATTCAGGAAACATCTTCTTAATTTCATACGATAAGTCGGATCCAGGAAAATTAAAAAAAAAAATACGAAAGAACCTTTTAAAAAGAAATTTTCAATCTAAAAAGAATTATTAAAATAAGTTTCATTCAAAAAACCCACTCTATCATTTTCCCCCCCTAAAAACCCAATAACTGTTTTTCTTTTTTTTTTTCTTTTTTCTTGAGTCTTTGGAACAAACAATCGCTGTACGCTGTTCCTGCATGCATATTATTTTATTTTTAATTTGTTATATTATTAATGATAAATTATATTAATAAATAATAAAATACTTAATTTTTATAACATATGTTAACAATAACATAATTTTAACAATAATCACATTAATAACATACCATATTAATTATTCATTAATATAAACTCATACTTAGCAAATAGTTTCTACATCTAAAGTTTGAAATAATTAAATATATCTACCTACACATTCTATAAATTTTGTCATTATGTTTTCATTGTATTATTTATATTTCTAGTGTTAAATCAAGTGATAAATTCACTTTTAAAATTAAATTAAAAATTAAGGGTATAATTGATCAAATAATTTTTGATTTAGCATGGTGTAACCACCCCTTTGAGTGTGCAAAGTGTCTTTCTTTTTTATATAGTATGTATACATATATTGGTAAGATATGGGTCATTAGTAAATCTAATTTATGTCTTTGTAATTAATATTATAAACAAAAATTAATAAGCCTAAGTATTTATTTATAATATAATTGTGTTTGTAAAATTAAATATTTAATTTAAAAATATATTGTAAGGAGTTTCTAATAGTTTTCCCAAAAAGAATATATATATATAAAATTATCTCCCTTCAAAAACTTGAAAATAATTACACAACATAATAAAGAAAGAAAAATTAAACGAATAGGGCAACGCACTAATTTCTACAAAAATCTCATATAAGTTACACGGCATGATCCTCATCGTTAGAAATCAAATCCTCGTCTCTCCCCAAAATTAAACTACATTAATGCATGCATGCCCCGCAGTGCAGCGCAGCGCAGGCTGCTCTATGCATTAAAAACTTTCTATTCCTTTTTAGGTACAACACGCGAGAATTATGTTGCGAGAAGCCCACCTCCATAGCCATATAATTTAAGTACTCATGATCTGGGATAAACCCTCCAACCTTCCTTAATTTCTTCCTGACCTTCAATTAGAATATTATTTCAAACAGACAAAAATTAAGACCAACTATGTCGTACAAGTCGAAGCTGCAAGAAATGTGCCAGAAGCAGAAATGGGCACTGCCCAGATACACGTGCGTCAAAGACGGCGAGGATCACTGCCCACTATTCAAGGCCTCTGTGGTGGTCGGCGGCCTCACCTTTGACGCTCCCGCCCCCTACAAATCCTCCAAACAAGCCCTTAATGAAGCTGCTCGAGTCGCCTTTCTCCGTTTCGCTTCTGGTCCAGTTGTTACTTCCTCTGCATTTTTTAGAGAAAAAGAATTCATGCATCTATCTTAATTTTTATATTAATTATGTTGGGGAAATGTAGACTATTTTGTGATTCTCGATCTCGCTGATGTTTCCTATGTTGTCCGGGGCCTTCAGATATTCAAAGGAGTGAATATGTTAAAACCACAAACAGTGAGACAGGAGTTCAGAGTTCCATGAGTTCGGCGGACATGCCTGTAAAACGCGGTAAGAATCTTGATTTATGAATCTCTGTCATATATACTCATTTGTTCCTTTTCTTGATTTAACTCTGGTAATTTCAGTTTAAAAACATGTCAATCCCTTGTTTAGATTTGCAGAGTATCGATTATGAAAAGATGAGCAATTCCGGCTTATTAGCTTCTGTTATGCATAAAATCTTGCCACTTTGATGACTTCAAATTCAAAAATTTTGAGCATCTTCCATGATTTTATTTAGTATGGGATTAAAATGCTTTCCAGTTTTGATTCAATCTTTTCCACTATACTTCATTTCCCTGTAATAACTTTTCTTCGTGTCTTATGGTTGTTTCATGGCGGCAGATTTCCTAGACGAGTTCAAGAAGAAACTCCAGATGTATGTCCTTAGAAAGAGCCTTGACTTGCCAGTATATCATGCTGAGAAATATGGCCTTTTCTTCAAGGCTAGAGTTTCTATAGGCGAGGACTGGTTTCAGAGTCAAGGACTCTACAAGACTGCAGAGGAAGCAGAGGATTCTGCTGCACAGGCTGCTTTGTTATCCTTGTCCACAGACGCATTTCATGAGGTAAAGTTATAATTACTCGCCGTAATCATAGAATTAAATTTCACGTTGGGATTATGTCTCCAGACGGCTTAAACCTCATTCTCAATCCTGTTTATGTTTTCTTGTAAGAATGATCCGCTCTCCTACAAGATCCTCTTACAGGAGCTGACAGACAAATGGGGATTTTTGTTTCCATCATACACTACAATCAGCGGATCTGACGAGTCCCATTGCCAGACATTTTCCTCCACTGTGGAAGTAGGAGGAGAGGTTTTTCAAGGGGCCACAGCAAAGTCCGAGAAACCAGCGGAGCTCAACGCTGCAAAGGCTGCATATACTCTACTTATGGAGCGTACGATTGGTTTTCTTCAGCTCCTTTTAACACTTTTATAATCCTATCAAAGGAAAAAACTTTATTTTGTCCAAACTTTGAGCTACAATTCTTGAATTTTTTTCTCAGGTGAGTTATTTCGGGCAGGTAACTTTTCACCAGGGCCCTCAAATGACGACATTCTCAAACTTGCTCCTCACTTGGGCTCAGTCACCATTTCTGATCCTGATCAAGAAAATCCCAAAAATGGATCTCCATCAAACTTCTGTTCAAGCACAAAGGCGGATTCTTCTGTGGATTTCTCAACTGATGGGACTCAGTCGTATTCAGCTAGTCCACCCAACCCTGCAGATTCCAATAAGGAAGACAAAAATGAAATGAGAAGCTATTTGCTTTGCAGCAGGGTCAAAGTCTTCACATGCATGCCAAACATGGCGCTGCCCAAGGGTACCGTTGTTCTTCCAATCAGCGAAGATAGATGGACAATGTTTAGCCTGGAATTCCCTAACGAAAAGGGCATATAATTTGAGGCGTTGCTCACACAGTTCTCACTCTATTAATGCATGCATATTGATAAAAGCATTAGTAGACCTATTAACTTGGCCATATTTCGGATGCTGTATTTACAATAAAGCAAAACTGATTTCTATCTATATTTGGAGTTGTTTATGCTCTAACTTTTATGATGCAATAGTGCAGCTTCTTTTTCATTGCCTTGGCTAAATTCAATTGAAGGGTGACAGAAAGATGTTCTATTTATAGATATTCTGTTTGGGAGTAGGAGGCCTTATTCAACATGGATGAAGTTGGTCTGATTCCCATGGGACGTGCATGCGGCAAGTCCTTAAACTAAGACTTCTTGTTCGTTTACAATAATATACTCATTTTACTACTAGTAACATTTATAATTAAGGGAATTACTACAAGACTGATCTCTCTAATTCTGATGATGAAAGATGATTTCACATGAAATGTCATATTATGATCTGGAAAGCTGTGCAGAACAAGGCCCCAACGATGGAAAGAATTAAGTTATAGCCTCGAGTCGAAGTTTAACTTTACTGAGGTTTACCATTGATTTTGGAGATGTTAAATAGATGTATGCGAAGGTTTTGAGTAAGGACTTGGTTTAGATTTACACCAACCATTATAAGTTTAGAGTCTCCGAATAGGGCTTGTTTTACCATGTGATGTAGTACAGCCTTGCAGGTGCAGCCAATAAAAGAGGGGAGCTCAACAAAGCTTTTATACGGAGCCTAGAGTCAAGGCTTACCTGGAGACTTATGTGTCATTTTGAAGCTTACCTTGTTTTAACATGTAATAATAGTAGCTCTGAAATGAGATGCGATCAATAAAAGAGGGGAGCTTAATGACTCTTTATGCAGAGCCTCGAATAAGGCTTACCTTGAGATTGGCTGTCTTGTTTTGAGGATGACCGCCCAGATTAATTTGTGTCGTGTAACCTCACGATCTCTCTATGTATCATTTCTTTCTCCCCCTTCTCTATCCAAAAGCTTTTCCACTCCGACCAAGCCAAACTTCTACTCCTGTAGCCTCAATTTGGCATGACTATGCCATTTTTTTTAATGTAAATTATGTTTTTTTCCTTCACCTACTTCACCAATAACTTTATTAAAGGCGCTCACCTTAGAGAGATGACGTCCTCATTGATTTTTAAAGCTTGAGGTCAAGCTCATTCTCTATTAATAATGAGAATGTGACAACTCCAACAACTGACATTGATTCTATTAAGGTCACTAGCATGCCTCTTAACTTTATCTTTCAAGCTCGAGTTGAGGCGAATGAATAATGGCAACCATCCATAAATCCTTCTCCACCTCTCTATGACTCCAGTTTTCATCTCTCTTCCCTATCTTGATATGCACTCAGTCGTTGCCTCTGGCTAAATTTCATGGTTGAGATCTGAGTTCTTCATTCCTCTAATTTAGGATCATCCTACCTAACCACAATTAACACATGCTTGAGCTACCTTCTCATTGCCAAACTTTAACTTGGCAATGCTAAAGGCTGGCATGCACCTTCCTCGAAGCACTCACGTAGAGGGTACTTTAAATGAGCTTGGGCTCAATGTGATCCAATTAATTCCTAATGCCAATTGTTATATCATAGGCTTTATAGTTCTAATGCACAAGTTTGGGCTCTCTGTATCCTTTGCCAACTTATGTAACCTATTCTCTATCTCCACTTCCTCTACTAGTGGAAAAATGGAGTTCTATTATGTATCTCCTAGAAAAAACTGCAAATTCGTGAAGAAGCCCTCTCTTGACTAGGGATTTGGAAAGAAAAGTTTTTCTTTTTACCTTAAGATCCCAAGGTCAATCGTATCACATTTGCTAACCCTAGAACTTGCAAAACCTCATCTTGCGCATGTAGAACTTGAGTAGGGTAAAAATATTGTAGCTTGTTGCATGATCAAGAGGGTGCACGAAGTTAAGGATCTAATCAAAAAGGAGAGACTTCGAAAAGTTAGCATTTAGCTTGCTATTGCACTCGATATTAGGTACTTAGGTAATTGTTGCCTCCTAGAATCTTAAATTGTCATTTTTAACTTTTGATATTTTCTATTTTGTAGAGATGGGAAAGCATAGCTCAACTAGCCAAGATCATGAAAGAGAGAAAGTAGGCTACTGCATCCACTCCGGCTCGACTTGAGCTGTTAAGATGACTCCTTTATGAACTATTAACTCCAATTCCAACAAACATTAGGCCTACTACTTAGCTCAAACAGAAAAGGCATAATACTGGTTGATGCTTCAAAATACCTCGCACTTGTGGATGAATCTCCAAATTATTAATCTCCTAAGCTTAATATCAAACCTATGGCCTCCTTTTGGCCAACTGAACTTGTCAATAATGTTGAGATGATGTGCTAACTCTTCGAGTCCTTGAAAGAAACCCTAACTTATTGCTATAAGGCCCTTAATGACATTTGTAGAAAAAATGGTAAGATTGGTCTAGAGATTCATGAACTTACCCTTGTCGCAAGCTGGTGAATTAGCTCTAACTCTAGTATTCTATTTTTCCAATTTATGAAGACCTACTTGAATTGTTTTGTAGGGGTTGCACTGGAGCGCAAAGAACTATTTTTGGTGGACTATCTTATTTCAAAGGTTGAGGATCATATTGTTCTTATTAGTAAAGGTAAAGGCACTTACCAACAATCTTAGTTTGCTTTTCTGCCTTTTATTTTATAATAACTCTTTTCTATAGTTATCATTTTTTAGATTAGGGCGCTCACCTGTGCCCTTGCCCTCAAAGCTATAGGCAACAAAAAAAATGTGAGTATGCCATACGCTCGAGATAAACTTGAGGGGAAGCTCATGGTGATGGAAAAAGATTTAATCAAAGCTCACTTTGAGGTGGTTGCTGGCTAGCTAGATTCTCAAACTTTAAAGTCAAGCAGCAAGATGTTGCAAAAAGACTATGTCTCTTTAAAGAAAAAGTTTGATAACCTTAAAGCCTCGATAGAGAGAAAGAAAACTAAAGCTTTGAAGCTAGCAAGACGGTTGCAGAGGCGGGTAAAATCTAACAAGTTCCAAGATTTGATATGTAAGCATCACCTTGAGAAAGCTATATTTTATAAAGACTCATGCTTTCAACTAGATTGTGCTTGAAAAATGCATTAATGCAATACTTGAGTGCTTCAATAAATGCAAGGATTAGATTCAACATCTAGGCAGTATCATCCCAAGCTTCGATTTTGAACCAACTAGATGACTTGAATAAAGGAGATCTTACAGACTACATAGCCGATCATGAGAGCAAATTCGCACTCCTGAAGATGAAGGGTTTTCTTACCTCACTAATGTATAATCTTTCCTTTTAAAAGCTACAGTATTCAGGTGACAAACTCTTAGTCCTTCTTTTGTAAAGCCATATTTGATTTGAAGCTTAGTGAATTTTTTCGCAGTTGTTTTGAACTTTTTAATATTTTTAAGTACTTAGTTTGATTTGACCCTTTTAAGCTCATATTTTCTCTAATTCACACTTTGAAGACTTTGCATTATCAATTCATACCTTGGAGAAATTTTTTTGTTTTGAGGATAAGCTCTAGGTATGTTTTGAGCCTTTATGTTTAATTTTGGAGCTGTGCTTAAAATATTCGGATTCTTTTTCCCATAAAAGATCTCTCTCTTTGTCTGGAGGATACATGCTTATTACTGAAATCAAAGTACAAACATTGGATAGGTTCAAATCTTTGATGCTTATCTAGGCGTGCCTTTGGTTGGGTTTTCAGGGGCCTATTGTACTCAAATAAAGGTTGGAAGAGGTCACAAAGTCTATTAAGTTCATTTGTGTTCTATAGATAAAAATTTCAAGTCTACTTAGTAGCCTATAAGATTCACAATGAACCATGGTGTTTTCTTGGAGGTCATCGAGGCCTATCAATTTTATCAAAGAAACATTAGAGTTTAGCTTGAAAGTTGTTAGGGCCTATAGAGTTTGTGAAAAAATATGAATTTAACTTGAATGCTAATAGGGCCTACAAAATTTAGCTTGGAGGTCAATGGGGCCTATTTGGTTCATAAAGAATATTGGAATTTAGTTTAGAAGCCATTAGGGCTTATTATGTAGAACCTTAACACTTATTATGTAGGTTAAGTACATGTACAAGCTAGGAAAGACACATCGGCAGGCTATGAAATGGATCATGAGATATCTGGGAGGCTCTACAGATGGATGTTTAAGGTATAGTTAATTAAATTCTACTGCTAGGATTATTGGCTATGTAGATGCAAATTATGTAAGAGATTTAGATAGCAAAAGGTCCATGATTGGGTATGTATTATGTGTCTCAAGTTGTATGGCTAGCTAGAAAATGACATTGCAATCATCAGTTATATTGTCCATAATAGAAGCTTAGTACATTATGGCTTTGGTTAAAAGCATGAAGCAAGGCATTTGGCTAAAGGGACCAATCAAGGATATGGGTATGGATTCTGATATTACTTCAAGATTTTGTGATAGTTAGAGTGCCATATACTTATCAAAGAATCAAGCTTTTCATGAGAGAACAAAGCATATTGATGTGAGGTATCACTTTGTCTGGGATATGGTGTTTCAAGGTGTCAATTTGGTAGACAAGGATAGGACTAAGGATAATCTGATAAACTTGTTGACTAAGGTTATTCCAAGAATCAAATTCGAGTATTGCTTCGATTTGATTAATATTTGCAGACTCAAATGACAGTCTCTTTTAGGGGTAGGGACAAAGAAGAAGGATGGTGAATTTCAAGTTAAGGTAGAGAATTATTAATTTTGTTTTGAAATTTTGGGCTAAATTGACGAGACACAGAAGAAATAGAACGAGCAAAATAGGTATTGGAGCATACCCCATCAAGCGTTGGCAGCATGTTGTGTGCTAGAACGTGAGGAAACACATGCAACTGGCTAGAATAAGGGAGAAAATCATGCCTTGTACGCCAAAGCACGAGCAGGGTGTGCCCTAGCATAGTATATTCAGTAACCATGTGCTAGGTGCAAGTTGTGCGTGCCTCGGCACGCGTTAACTAGTAATAGTAGTTCACAGCACACTCTGCAATAGTAGTAGCTTTGCATGCCCTAACAAGCGGTGTAGGTCTACTTGACCTAAAACTCTACTTTCAATATATATATACTTATTTTCTTCAAGGAAAAATCAAGATAGACCATACACGAGTGATTCTAGACTACTTTTGAGATAGTTTTCGTGAGATGATGTTTAGAACGAGGGTATTAGGTGTTCTTGTGAGATTTGTAAGACTCAACTTTGTACTTGTTACCTTGATTGAAATCAATAAAATTCTTTTATTTTTTGGGTGGATTAGGCACATCGCCAAACCACATTAAATTTATTATTGAGTTTCACTGAATTTCTTTACTATTATTTCATAGTTTTGTTATTAGATCTTTCCAAGTTCCTATAGATTTGAATACCAGGTAAAAAGGAGTTTCTCTTGTAACATCCCTAAGGGTTGCACGATATGCCCACAATATGCTAGAGAGCTTCTTTGCCTAATTCCCTTTTGCCTCCCAATCTCAGCTTTCAAGTGTTGCAAAAGTATTTGATTGGTAATTTGATTTGCCCATTTGCCTGTGGGTATCCTACAAAGTAAAATTCTGTATGATCCTTAGCTCATTGCACCAATGCACTATCCTTTTTCCTTAGAATTAAGTTTTATTATAAAAAAATAAGTATTTCAAGTGTCCTAAACCTATACATAATATTTTTCCAAAATAAATTTCATAACCTCATTTTTAATGATCTTTGCCATTGCCTCTAGGTCTACCCATTTCGTGAAATACTCTATTACTATTGTAATGAATTTTTTCTATTCCTATGAAGGTGGAAAATGCCCTAGTATGTCAATCCCCCCACATCCTTGGTTTATTCTAGTAGGATGATAATAAGTCAAGTTTGAATGTAGCTAACACTCCTTGTATTTCCTTGAAAATTTCAATGCTATACTAAGATAGGCCAAAAAAAAGCCTTGCCTTAGTATTTTCTATGCTCGAGATCTTCTCCCTAAATGATCTCCATAGCTTTCCTCATGAACTTCTCATAAGATATTTTGCTTAGCTGAGTGTTAAGCAGTTTAGTAGAGGTCCAACATATACCTTTTGTATAACTCTCCATCCACAATAGTAAATCTAGATACTTGAGCTTGAATTTGGGTCTCACCACTGGGTTACTAGGAAGCTTCTCCTTTAGTAAATAATTCAATAATTATTCCTTCCAACTTGGCTCTTCCCTTGCAATTTGCATTATTTTGATTGTGCCTTTATTTTTCATCTTGATCCTAGGTTTATTAGCAACCTTAAACATAATTTGCTTGGAGGGACACCTATCGGCCAAGCTTGTGAATTTAGGTAATATGTTTGCCCGCTTATTCTTAGTTCCAAGAATCTGATAGAGGTTAGAGTTTTATAATTAATCTTGTAGTAAATAGTTTTCAAGTATTTCGCAGTAATCTTTTTCATAGCTTCATAAGTGCCTTCAAATTAATTCGCCATTAGCTGTGAGTCTGTGTAAGTTGTGACTTTACTTGCCTTTACTTCTAGACTACTTTCATCCCTACTATTAGAGCCTCATGTCTGCCTCATTGTTCGTGACCTTTAATGGAACTTTAATGCAACTTCCAACTCTACTCTTTTAGGCCCTGTAAAATTATTCTTTCTCTTCCACCCTCTGAGGTAAGAAGATATCATCTACATGCAGCATCCATATTTGGTTCTTCTACTCTTCTAAAATTTCACTTGGGTCAATTTGACCATAAATACTTGAGCTTGGATGGTTGTCCTTACGTGGGAATCAATGGTGAACTCTCTTAAGTCAACCGCCCATTTGACCATCCTCCTTGATACATATGGTTTCCATAGTGTCATTTTTGAAGGTTGATTAGTGAGCATCACTATTTGGTGAGATTGAAAATAAGGTCTAAGTTTTTGTGCAATTGTGACCAAGGTGAATGCTAACTTCTCTATACGCAAGTAATATTCCTTTGTATCTTGTAAGACCTTGCTAAAATAATATACTAGCTTGTGCTCTCTTCTCTATCCTTACCAAGACTAAGCTTACTATGAGTCTAAAGTGGCGAGGTACAAGTATAAAGGTTCTCCATTCTCAGGTTTGGCGAGTAGAGATAGGTTAGCTAAGTAGCTTTTTAAGGCTTGAAATGCTTACTCATGTTCTTTTGTCCACTTAAAAGCTTTAGCATTCTTCAATGTCTTAAAGAAGGACGTTCTTTTATCTGCTGACCTCAAAATGAAGCGATTCAATGCAACTATCTTTCCTACTAATTTTTGTACATCCTTAACTAACCTAGGCGAGGACATCTTCATTACAGCCTAAATCTTCTTGGAATTCACCTCATACCTATTTTGTTCACCAAGAAACTAAGAAATTTCTTGCTTCTTAGCCCAAAGGGATATTTTGTTGGATTTAACTTCATTCCATATTATCTTATTATAGCGAAGGCCTCCTCCAGGTGCTCAATATGTTCATCCTCAAATAAGCTTTTAGCTTACATATCATCCATGTAGACCTGCATTATTTTTCCTATCTACTCCTTGAACATTCTGTTTACCAGCCTTTGGTAGGTGGCACTTGTATTTTTAAGTCTAAAGGGAATTACATTGTAATAATATATTCTCTTCTTAGTTATAAATGACACTTGAGATGATCCTCATCAACCGTAAAGATCCAGTGATATCACTTATAAGCATCAATCATGCTTAGTAGTGCACAACCTATGGTAGAGTGTAACAAATAATAAATATGAGGTAAACGCTAGAAATCCTTGAAGCATGCCTTACTCAAATTTGTGAAATCGGTGCACATGCACCACTTTCTTCTTGTGTTTGAGATTGCCACCACATTGGACAACCAATTTGTGTATTGAACTCCTACTATATACTCCACATCTAATAGCTTATATACTTTCTGCCCGATCGCATGGTTCCTATTGGCTCCAAAACCTTTCTTCTGTTGCATTATTAGTGCAGCCTCAAGTTCAACATTGAGGATATGAGTAATCATACTTGGGTAAATGCCATCAAAGTTGGACGTGCTTCATGCAAATAAATTAGCATTCCTTTGAAGGCACAAAGTTGGGTTGAACTTTAGGTGCTAAGATATCAGTGACTTTGTTAAAATTTTCAAATTTAGGAACTCCTTACTTTTAAAAAAGAAGAAGAAGAAGAAAATTTATAAAATTCTAACCTTTTATTTTAAAAACATACAATTCATTCTTTGAAAATTTTTTAAAAATATTTTATAAACTTACCCAAACACAATTTTATGGAGGATTGCATGGGTAGAGAGTCAACCAAAATAGAGCCTAGCCTAAGTTTGCTCATATATAGCATACTCGTTCAAATTATTTTTATTTTGCTTAAAAGAAGTTTGGTGTATAGCCCACCAAAATTAATGACAAGGATCAGAAAGGTCTTCTCTTCAACTTGGTGTCTTTAGTGAGATTAGGCTTGCGTTTTAGGTTGACGTAAAAAGTCTGCTAGAAACGTGCTTTCCACAGTCAGCAAATGTGAATAATGACAGCTTCCAAAATTCAAACTAGGGTTTGTGAAAACAATAGATTTTTATACATGTTGGTATTTATTTTAATACAAATATCTTCCTATCATTGTCTTGGTACAATAGCGATGTAAGAGACTATATAAATACGTACTTAAGTCCGAAAATGAGTTCTCCTTTTCCAAATATTTTTGTTGGGAAAATAAATCACGTCAATTATTTTACAATCACTCATCTAATTCCTTACTATTTTCCAAACACTCAACATCGAAAATGTTTTCTTCTTCCAAAATAGTATCTTCCTCATATGAAATCATTTTTGTTGTTGTTGCACTCGGTATGGATGCCATTTACTAGAAGATTTATTGCCCTAGCTATCATCTATAGTGCATTTGGTTTACTTTATTTAAAATATCTTACAAAAAATTTTAAATATTTTATTTAAATTTTTTTTTTGAAATACTTAACATTATAACTTATAAGCTCATAAACATTATCTAATAAGCATTTACAAGTTTTTAAATATTTTATACAGTAGTGTTAAATAGTTATATATATAAGCTCGCCAAACATTTTCTTTATACAATGGATTTTTCCATTTTCTGTTTCCTTCACCAGATCATCTCTCATTCAGACAACCAAACAAAACAATCGGAATATCACTCATGTATTAGCTAAAACAAATTATATTCTATGCAGAATTATTATTATTGAAAAGTGTTGATTGAATTGTTTAGGGTATGCTGTCAAATTGTAAGTAATTGTCAAGGCAACATTGTCAATGGCTGAATTTATGTGCAGTCATAATAAAGCCTTTGACACAGGACCAACCCTAACCTGCCCCTTTCTAAAAAAGTAAAAAGGATTGACTGGAAGCAAATACAAAATCGGCATCTAATCCTTGGGATGGACTACAAAAAGGAAAAGTTGGACGAAATCTTTGGAACAACACAAGCATTGATATTTTGCCAAGTCCAATTCGTCGTGGTTAATGTATTTATATTTATTTTGAATTTTGATGATCGTTTTGATAAGTTATACTATTTATATTGAAAGTGAGTAATAATATTTTTCAGTCAAATATAAATCAATTACGTAAGATGTATAAATTTATTTAAATAATAGCTGGATAGGATCGATATCCAAACTTTGTAAGAAAACATTTATTTCTTTGTTTATATTTTATTCTACATCACTTTATAATTGTGTCTCATCTATTTTGATTTATAATACTAGTTTAGAATTATTGCAATTTATAGATCATATTCAAGTATTGGCGCTCCATAGGAATTCTACTAGCTAGAGACAAACTTTTAAAATAATAGTAGAGTAAAATCATAGAATTTAAAAAAATGAAAAAAAGAACATCAGAAATAATAACAAAACCAGAATTAATAAATCTTCCACATTCGTCAGGACATTTAATTTATATCGACAAAATAGTGTATTTTGACACAGTCTGTCGGTTCTAGTTGTCCTAGGAACTTGCCACTCTGCAAGATTCTACTTCTGCTCAGCAAAGAGGAAAGAGCAAGTCCGAGAGACACTTTCAGTCGTCTGCAGAAATGGATGGGGTTAAGTACTCAACGCCGCCATCAGCACAGAATAATTGCCTGATTTTTGAAGTTAACGGAGAGAAGTTTGAGGTGCCTGCAGTTGACCCTTCCACCACTTTGCTCGAGTTCTTGCGCTCAAGCACTCGTTTCAAGAGTGTCAAGCTTGGTTGTGGTGAAGGTCTCTGTGCAGTTTATTCACTTTTTTTCATCTCGATGTGCTTTGAATGTTTGTATGCATATATATATATGTATGATCTTGGTCTGGGCTCTCTTCTTTGATGACTATTTTTGTGTCTGAATATAGATGCACACATTTGGATTCACAGTGATACTTCGAGTTCTTACATCTGATGTTTGTTTTGTTTGTAATTGTCTGCGTCCATTTTCGTGTCTTTTATGGATTCAGACCGCTTTGCATGGAAGTGGGATTCTTGATAAGGGTTCTTTTCTTTAGTGGCTTTGTGTGCGTGAGTCGTGTAGCTATACCTTATACTTTTACAACATTGGACCTCTTCAGGTGGTTGTGGGGCTTGTGTAGTCCTGCTGTCCAAGTATGATCCCGTAAATAAGCAGACTGAGAGCTTTACTGTGAGTTCTTGTCTCACGCTTCTTTGCAGTGTAAATGGATGTTCTATTATCACAAGTGAAGGCCTTGGAAATAGTAAAGATGGCTTCCATCCAATCCATCAAAGATTAGCCGGATTTCACGCTTCACAATGTGGCTTTTGCACTCCTGGAATGTGCATGTCATTTTTCTCAGCACTTGCCAATGCTGAAAAAACACATCGTCTCCAAGCTTCGCCTGGATTCTCCAAGCTGACAGTTTCTGAAGCTGAAAAAGCCATAACAGGAAATCTTTGTCGATGTACTGGCTATAGACCTATTGCTGACGCCTGCAAAAGTTTTGCTGCGGATGTTGATTTAGAGGATTTGGGTATCAATTCTTTTTGGAGAAAGGGGGACAAGAAGGAAGCCAGAGCAAGTAAATTACCATGCTATAATCCAAAAGATCATACTTGTTCCTATACTGAATTGAAAGATGAATACAAGTCAACCAGGATTTTGAATTCTAAAAAATATTCGTGGCACACTCCAGTTACTGTCGCGGAGCTTCAAAGCCTATTGAACTCTGACATGGTAGAAAATGGCACCCGGATGAAGCTGGTTGTTGGCAACACAGGCGATGGTTATTACAAAGAAACAGAGAAGTATGACAAATACATTGATCTCAGGTGCATCACTGAGCTTTCAGCTGTCAAAAAGGATGAATTAGGGATTGAATTCGGAGCTGCTTTGCCGATTTCCAGAGTTATATTACATCTGAAGGAAGAAAGTATACTCCACTTAAGTTCAGGTGCAGAACTGGTGTTCTCAAGAATTGCTGAACATATGGAAAAGATTGCTTCCGGCTTTATCAGGAACTCAGCTAGTATCGGGGGCAACTTGGTGATGGCGCAGAGGAAATATTTTCCTTCAGATATTGCTACAGTACTTCTTGCTGTGGGTTCTAGTGTCAGCATATTGACAGGTCATAAACAAGAAAAGATTACAATTGAAGAGTTCTTATACAGACCACCTCTCAACCCCAAAGATGTGCTTTTGAATGTTCACATTCCCTTTCTGGAACCAACAAGAATTGATGGTTCTGTTGAAAATAATTCAAGACTATTGTTTGAAACCTACCGTGCTGCACCACGGCCACTTGGAAATGCATTGCCCTATTTAAATGCTGCCTTCTTGGCTGATATTTGTTGCAGCAAAAATGGAGTTTTAGTGAACCGTATTCAGTTGGCTTTTGGTGCTTATGGGACAAAACATGCATCAAGGGCGAGGAAAGCGGAGGAATATCTGGCAGGGAAAGTACTTAGTGTTGGAGATCTGGATGAAGCAATTAAATTAGTAAAAGATGCTATTGTACCTGAAGATGGGACTTCACATCCTGCTTACAGGATAAGCTTAGCGGCCAGTTTTTTGTTTACATTTCTTATTACCTTCACAACTGTTGGTTCTGCCATATCTGATGTCCCGTCTGAGGATTTGAATGGCACTCTGCTGGAAGAAAGCAACAATAATATTAATACAAGTCCAGTCAGAACCCCATTACTGTCATCTGCAAGACAGGTTGTGGAATATGGTAGAGATTATTATCCGGTGGGTGAACCGATGCCCAAATTTGGTGCAGCCATCCAAGCTTCTGGTTTGTCATGCCCTTTTAAGTTTTCATTAGACCATTTTATCTTAAAGCATTTCCAACGAACCTTCTTGTCTTGTTATTTACAATTGCTAATCTCCAGGTGAAGCAGTCTATGTTGACGACATTCCCTCACCTCCTAATTGTCTGCATGGAGCACTCATTTGCAGCACCAAACCTTCCGCTAGAGTGAAGGGTATTTCTTTCAAGTCTAACCCACAAGTTGCTGCTGTTATCTCTGACAAAGATATCCCAGAGGGAGGAGAGAATATAGGAGGGACAGCCTTTTTTGATTCTGAACCTCTATTTGCTGGTGAGATCTCCAGGTTTGCTGGGGACGTCATTGCATTTGTGGTATTCACACTTTCTCATCTGATGTAAGTAGAGAAGTTTACCATTAATTGCATCTTGAGAAATTTTTTGTATTGCAATACCTTCTCTAGGTTGCAGAGACACAAAAGCATGCCAATTTTGCTGCAAAAATGGCTGTGGTACAGTATGATACAGAAGGCTTAGATCCACCAATTTTAACTGTTGAAGAGGCTGTGAAAAGATCAAGTTTCTTTGATGCCCCTCCTTATTTACGTCCATCAAAGGTTGGTGATTTTTCAAAAGGAATGGCCGAAGCTGATCACAAGATTCTCTGTGCAGAGGTACTTTTGATTAGTTTATTGTTTTTTTGTTTATATGAATCTTGATAGCCTCTCTTAGTTTAAGCAGTTTATTTCAAATAATTTAACTTTAAACTTCAGGCAGATTCATAGAACTTCAAATCAGATGGTGCTTTCTTAAGTCCCTCAAAATAGCTTTCTCCCGTGCATTTTGAGCATGATCTGCTATTCCATATATTTATCCATCTTAATGCATGATTCCTAATTAATGTATATTGATAATTCTTACTTTATTATTTGCTAATTGTGATATCCAGATCAAACTTGGTTCACAATACTACTTCTATATGGAGACTCAAACTGCACTTGCGATTCCAGATGAAGACAACTGCATGGTGGTTTATAGTTCAATTCAGTGCCCTGAGTATGCACATATAGCAATTGCAAGATGTCTTGGTGTTCCCGAGCATAATGTCCGCGTTATTACAAGAAGACTTGGTGGAGGCTTTGGTGGAAAGGGACCAAGAGCAATGACTGTGAGTATGATTAAAATGAGATTTGTATCTTCCCCTTTACTTATCTCTGGTAAATTGGATCAGTTTTATGTTTTTTGGGTCTATAAAAACTACATTCGCTGCCTTCGCTTCCGATTGACAAATGTTTATCCATTCACGGGTGCTGTCACTTTAGGTACAAATCACTAATATGTAGGAAGTTATGAAGATATACAATCAAATACCATCTCCTAGTCACTTTTTGCCAAAAACATCCCCCCAGCTAAGATCTATTTACGTTCTTTCTTATCTAAAGAATCTTGCTTTTGAATGATTGCTGACTAATATGCCACATGAGAGATTGCCTATAGTTCATGTCTTTAACGATAATGCCTTCGATGGATAGATTGAAATTTAACCTCTAAAAGGAATATAACCACCAGCTTGTTGTTTTCAGGTTGCTACAGCATGTGCACTTGCAGCTCATAAATTACGCCGTCCAGTCAGAAACTACCTGGAGCGAAAGACAGACATGATAATTGCAGGAGGAAGACATCCTATGAAGATAAAATACGATGTTGGATTCAAATCTAATGGGAAGATCACAGCACTGCACCTTGACGTATTAATTAATGCAGGAATAACGGTAGATGTGAGCCCCTTTATTCCACATGCCATGATAAATGCACTTAAAAAGTATAACTGGGGAGCTCTATCTTTTGACATAAAACTATGCAAGATGAACCATCCTAGCAAATCAGCAATGCGGGCACCAGGGGATGTGCAGGGATCTTTT
>JACGDI010005253.1:638239-655612 GCA_014898725.1 Jacaranda copaia | reverse complement strand
TATTTTGGTTGAAAGACTAGCCCCTCTAAAGAAAAAGTTGCAGGAAGAAAAAGGATCAGTGAAATGGAATGATCTGATTCTCGAGGTTCGTAGTTTTCATATGTATATTCTGTTCCCATTTGGTGATAGAAAACTTTGCTTACGGTCCAAATTAGCCAAAATAATAGACAATTATAATTGAAAATCAGAAGAAATTACAAGATCAACATGTTTTGCTTGTTTGGATTCCTCTTACATCCTACTCTTTGATTTCTGGATGCAGGCACATCATCATTCTATAAACTTAGCAGCACATTCTTATTTTGTGCCTGAGTCCAGTTCTTCAGCATACTTGAACTATGGTGCTGCAGTAAGTGAGGTAAAGTTGTCAGACTGAGCCTTATCATTTCTGGAGGCAACTCCTATGAAATTGTACAAGCAAATAAAGAATCCTTTTCACTGCAGGTAGAGATAAATGTCCTGACAGGAGAAACAACAATACTGAAAACAGATATTATATATGATTGTGGCCAGAGCATGAATCCTGCTGTAGATTTGGGACAGGTCTGTGGATCAAAATCCTGCCATATGACTTCACAGACTGATAGAAAATCATAGGACTACTTTCGCTGTCTAATGAATTGATAGAATCTTCTGTGCTTTTTACAGATTGAAGGTGCTTTCGTACAAGGCCTTGGATTTTTCATGCTTGAAGAATACTTAGCTAATAAAGATGGATTGATGATTACAGACAGCACATGGACGTACAAGATCCCAACTCTCGACACCATTCCTAAACAATTTAATGTTGAGTTGCTAAGCAGTGAACACCACCAAAAACGTGTTCTCTCGTCCAAGGGTATGTTACTTCAAGCTATAACCTTAATCTTAACAAGTACTACCTTAAAGCTTGATTTATCTATGTAGGGTAAATGTTTCGAATGTAAAATGACTTCTTGATTGAATTATTCTCTGAGATGTTTAGCTTCCTAGTGGTACATTGGTAGAATGTCTAAAACAAATGTTTCAGAAAGATATGGTGAAAAATTCATCCGCTGGATTAAGTGTTGTATTTAGCTGGGAGATCCTATAATGTCCAGATGCGAAAGGATCCAGAAATTGCTTCATGTGTAAAGATTTCTTCTTTGAATATATAATTATGAATTTTTAATATGATCTTTGAACAGAGTAAACATTTTTTAACTGACGTGTGATAATTTTTCTGCAGCTTGTGGTGAACCCCCTTTGCTTCTGGCAGTATCAGTTCACTGTGCTACAAGAGCTGCCATTAACGAGGCCAGAAAGCAGCTCAAGTCTTGGGGCGCAGTTGAAGGGACTGATTCGACATTCCTACTTGATGTTCCTGCTACTATGCCTGTTGTTAAGCAACTCTGCAGCCTAAATTACGTGGAGACGTACTTAAAAAGCTTGCTCTCTCGCTCAATAGATCAAGTGACAAGTTAAGGAAGATGAGCAGGCTTGAATCTTTTCATATATGTAGCAGAAACAGAGTTTGTGTTGTTAAAATCTTGAAATGCGAACCTTATGCTCATACACGTTAATTATAATGTGGTGCTGTGCAATAAATGTTGTGGAGAGCAACGAGGTGTTACCTTACTCTTCTCCCATGCTTTCAGAAAATGGATGCCTTAGTTGCCGCACGGCTTCCAGGGACAGCAGACCATGGCATTGCTGATATTCTGTTCGGTGACTGAAAATGGGTTTTGAAAGTAATCCTCTAAAGTGGTCTGGATCGAACTGATTAAACCGGGTCGATAAGACCAATATAGGATTAATATGATTCGGAATCTCTAGAAGATGGAAGTACAAAAATCATTTGGGTCACTGGGGGTTGCCACAACCCTCAAAAATCCCTTGATGCTTAAGCCACATAGGATAGAAGTAGAAATAAATAATGACAGCTCTTGTTGACAATGGATTTTGCCATGAGGCTACTTATAGATGGATGCCATTTTGCGAGCGTGGGTGAATAATTTGATTGAATTTGGGGTGTCCAAAATAGCTCTATCCAACAGCTTAGATTAGATGCATCATTAAAAATGATTGAGCATTTTGCTAGTACCCACATAAGTGACTATGATTTTATAGGCAATCTTGCACGCACTTAATTTAGGATAGTTGATCATCTAAACATAATGTTTTTTAATCAACATTATCATCCTTTGTTTCGGTGGGCTGTGGTCTCGCAACTTCTCTTGGGGTACAAAAAGCATTCCAGTAGTTCAATCAAGACATTCATTCATACATGATTTGACACCAAACATGATCATCCGTGTGAAGAAAGCTGAGTGCAATTGTTGGATATATGCAGAAACTAGAGTGAGATACATGAAATAGTAACATCTAATGATTCCACAAGTAATATTAGCAAAATCTATTGCCAAACAGTTGAATAAAAAAGAAAAGAATATGCACCAAACAACAAACATATCTAACTCTGATTTCATTTTGTAATTTAGTCCAGGAAGCAATGCTGAAAAACTTTATTGATGGTTGGAAATTTTAAGTAATTTTATTTAGTCATCATTTCTCGGGCATAAATATCAATTCAGATACTAACATAGAATTCGTGCTATGCCTGATATTCTTCAAGAAGATGCGCAAGTCATTCAATGGGCCCAACCCAATTAAGTGCTCCTTCCACATTCTGTCTATCACAAGTCACTGAAATATTAACAGTGACACCACCATCAATCCTCCTACTTCCACTACTTTTCCAGTAACCAACAAATATGCAATTCAAAATTATTCGGTCTCTCTTTCTGCCTCTCTTTTTCTCACCTTACACGCATAACACGCACAGACAACCTTGTGGAGTTGCTATCACTTTTTCCTAGCTTCCTTTCAAACTGGTGTACGACAATCTACATGTTTACATATTCTTTCATCCATTACTCGGAGAAGAGATATATAGTTGGTTCGTGTTCTTGTGTTGTCTTTTTATATGCATAAAGATGTTTCTTTGTTATGCTAATGTTGCAGAGTTAGTGGGGGGTTGCTGTAATGGGGAAGCTAGCTCTTAGTGCCACTGCCCACCAAGTGTTTCATGGCAGTACGTTTGTGGGCTGCCTTTACAGAAGCATGCAGAAGAGTACCTGAGATAGAAAGACCCCAAGCAGCCATTGGAAATGAGAATCGAAGACTTGACGAGAAGAATGACCCTTGAAGAGAAGATTCGCCAGATCACTCAGATTGAGAGCTAGGCTGCTAGCCTCCCCTAGCATAATAAATAAAGAAATATTTCATTGGTAAATCTACAAGATATTTTAAGAAAATATAATGAATGAAGTAGTATTATTTAAACAGACATTTAGTAATTTGGATTTGCGGAATTTTGGTATGTGATTGCCAAGAAAAGCTATGGATTTTGAGCAGGGAGTGTGATAAGTGGAGCTGGGAGTGGTCCTGGTCCCAAGCGACAACCAAATCCATCACTAAGAAGACAAAAGAAAAGTAATGAAGAAATGAATGAAAAAAGAAAAGTAATGAAAAACTCAGGAGAAGAAGAGAAAATACTTTAAATATTTTTTTTTCGTCATTTTCTTCATTAATTTGTGAGGAAAATATTTTTCTCAAATACTCTATATTTTTTCTAAATTTTTTTTTTAGTATTTTTCATACTAACCAAATAATTAAAAAAAATTAGTATTTTTTTTTTCTTTTTCTCACCAGAATCAATGAACCAAACATAGTAAATTAAGAGGGTTGGTTATTTTGAATTTGTTTTTTTGGAATACTTGATAGGGTAAAATGAGTAATACAAATCATGATAGGAGAATCCCACCCTTTTCCGCCAAGCTAAAAGAGCGTAGGGAGATAGCCCAAAGTTGGTATTGGATTGAGGCGTTGAGCGTACACTGAGTACTGAGTTGATGAATTGTAAAAATTTAACTTAATTTAGATGAGATAAGTCATGAGAGGTCGATTATGATACTTGCAAATTCAAATCAGATCAATATATGTGAAAGGCAACATGACCTGAAGACATCGAGCAGATGAGTTGATTTTACCACTAATAAATAGCCTCAAAACCTCTAATTTAGATATACAATGCGGTCCCGCGTAAATAAATAATTTTTAAATAACATATTTTTAATTTTTGTAAATTTTTTTATTTTCTAAAACAAAAAATTTAATAAATATTTTTCATGGTAATAATTTTTTGCCATCACAATACAATTTTAAATGTTCTATAAAATTCTATAATCAAAATATGTCAAATTAGAAAAAAAAATCAATAGATAATGAAATTATTAAAGTGAGGTTTGACTCGAGAATTCTTCGGATAATACAATTGTATGCGTGGCTTGACCTTTCGGACAATAACTAATTCTACAATTTTTAATTAGCTACATTAATAAATTTGGATTGACAATTATTCTGATATGTTTTAAATAATTTTACATTCTAAATTATGTCTGTATATTACGTAACATAACAAATCCAAATTAATTTTTGTGGGCCTTAAAAATAAGCCAATAAGCTAATATTTTTGAAATACGCCTTAAACATTATTTAAGTCTAACCGACAATTTCTAATATCTTTCTTTCGGATGGCTCTTGTGTGCTCACGAAATCTAAATCTGTTTAAGTTCAAGACTTTTTAACCGCTTTAAATCAGTGCTTTCAAAACACTGTGACTAAAGATGTGGAGAATTGTTTTGTTTCCATATTCATTTAACTTCAACAAATACATTTACGAAATGGCAAAACGAAAAAATTGTTCCAAATTGGAACAACTTCTCTTACTACAATATAGAAAATGCAATGGGCTAACAACTTTCATATTAAATCAAACCGCGGTGAGTCGAAACACTTCAGACGATAACAAAAGACTTTGTTTGGAGAAATTAAGAGAGAGAGAGAGAGAGAGAGAAAACTTAAGAAAACTCAGTGAGCAGCATCGCAACTGGCAAGAGAATTTGGTTATGATGACTCCTTCAAAATTGATTATCTGAGGTGGAAAGTGTAAAGCCTATAAATAATTTCGTTGAAAAAATAAGTCTACATTATTGTTGGATGTAAAAAACAAAACAAATAATCAAAGAACTTTCATATAAAAATAAAATGAAATGAAATAAAATAAAATGGTATGAGCATGAGTGTTGGAAAAAGCAAAAAATTAGAGGAAGTGTCTCGTTTCTTTTTTATTTCAAGGGTTAAAATGATTCTAATGATAATTTCTATAAGTAGAGAGCCAACAGAAAATACGTTAAAAATGACAATGGAATGGAATATAGGAATAATTTCTAAGCCCTCAAATTTAATGTCACAAAACAGAAATTTGAGTGGGGAAAAAGTTGTGGATAATGAAGAAAGAGAAAGAGGATGAGTGGGGAAAGGAATTGTAGGTAGTACGGTGGGGAAAGTGGAAACTGCACATAGTTGTGAATAAGCATCCTTAGATTCTTTGGATTTGTGTAAATACTTTTAGCAATATTTCATAAGCTTTAAATGAATTTGATTTGTAAGTTAGTTGTAGAGTATTTTAGATAAATAATAATTTGGAATAGCAATATAAAAAATTGTCATTTGTAATAGTAAAGTGATTTTTTATATATAGCATATGATGATGGTATGATTTGTTTGGTGATGGACTGTGTTTCGGTCCAATGCAATCGCCCAGAAGGGAGGTCAGAACAAAATGTTTCGGTGAAGCCAGGTCGAGTCCTATAACCAACAGCACACATCAGGCTAGTTGAGGCACCATCGGCTAAGGCACTCGAACACTTAAGTTAGTACTTAATCGACTAGAAGATGGAGTGGCATAGTGAGGGCTTTTAGTGATAATTGGCATACCTTGCTAAAGGATGACAATGGGGTATTTATAGCCTTTTCAGAAAGATTGATTTGTTAATAATGCCCCTGCTCATGCAGAGAAGACCTTTGTCTTTAGTTAAGGACCTTTAGGGCTTCTTCCTCCTATGTATTTTTTCAGGTAGCGCCTTCCCCTGCTCTTCAGGACATAGCGGTACAGTAGAGGCGCGTACTACTCTAGTTCTACAACATTGTGGTATAGGAGGTGGCACGCATCATTAATGTGAAGGCACGTTGTTTGTTGGAGCATTTAATGCGGCAAAGATGTGGTTGTCGCGCATTCAATGTGATTGTGATTGGTGGCGCAGGACTGCTCTATGCCGCTACAATTAACCTCCTAGGGTTGAGATGTTTCCTCATTTGTTAGCCATCTATGCATACTCCATTTGAGATGATGGAACTCTGTTGGACTCAAATGTCTATCTGGTTGAGGACTGCATGGTCATTCTCAAGCTGGTCGACTGAGTAAGGTGTCGATACTCATGCTGGTGAAATGGTCAATTGAGAACTTGGGCCCAGTTGATCACCTAGTTGATTGTTAATGGGTTGGGCCTAATAGCCAATTGGTTACATATCATGCCACTTACATAGTTGACTTTAAGTGGGTTAGGCCAGTTGGGCTATTCCATATCAATATAGATTATATATTTTATTTTGCAAATTTTTCTCTTCTTTCTTATAAGCAAAACCAATTTTCTTATTTAAATATTGATGGTTTTTGTAGGCAAAGATCCCTAGGTCAATACACCACTATGAAGGCAAAATAAGGATTAATTACCCAACTCCTAAGATTGGTTTAGTTATAAGTAATATGGATAATTTTAACTATAAGGGCAATTCGTTAAATTAATTAAAAATAATATCATAAATTAAATTATTCAATTAAGTAAAAGGGCCAAAGAACCTAAGACAATTTAAGCTCAAGAAAAATGGCAGAAAATTCCTAATAAGCTTAAGCCCATCAAGATAAAATAAAAATTTCTCAATGCATTTTAGAGAAAAAGAACTAACATCCTATTGTTTGCTGGAAAGAACCTCACTCTATTTTCATGAAACATCATTTTGGCACCATCCGTGGGAACTCTAAAAAAACAAAGTAGGAAAGCTAAGAACACTAAGAGATTGGAAGCTCACAATTCTGTCACCAAGTGTCCTGACATTAGAGGATGTAAGGAGTCACCAACCTAAAATATCATTTAGCCTAACACTAAAATTAGGTCCGGATGCACTCACTGCATGGAGGAAACACCCACATAGCAAGCATCTCTTCCTAGAGACCACATTCTAATGTTGCCCTCAAAAGTATTAATAAGTCTACTAGAAAATGTCACTGATCAGTTTCGAGCGAAAGTAGCCATTCGATGCACAAAAGCTGCAACAATCCTATTATGGGAACTAAAGCTGTTGTTCTATCTAAAGTTGATTGCCTAAAAAATTGACCTTAGACAAGGAGTAGCCTCTCTTCTTCCATTCCCATGAATAGATTTCTACTCCTCACTTCAAGGAGGTTTTTCCTGGCAATCGCCCGCTGCAACCTAAGCATGAACTCATTTACTAGCTCCCCTATTTATGAAAAAGGTATGGAACTCACACATACTTCTGATCACTCATGAAGCTAATAAGAGCAAAGCACATGTTGAAGGGAGTAGACAAAGCAAAAAGCTAAAAGGCCGTAAATGTAATATTCTTTGTGTACTTGCTACCTATACGCCACTTACTACCCCCCCCAAAGTAGAGATTTTAACTACATCATTATAGCATGGACTTATCCAACTTTCCTCTCGAAGGCCAAAAAAAACCCAACGAAGCAAGAATTGGGTGAGTAGTGCCATTTGCACTAAAGTAGTGAGCATAACATAAAGCAATGCAATTGCTTAAGAAATGAGATTGAGAGGTTGATCTAGGATGGGTACCTTAGAGCATACATGGCATGAGGGCCAAATAATCCTGAGGAGGCGCCAATAGATAGAGAGAGTAGTCATCATTGGCGACAACTTGATGAATGTTTGAGGCCTAAGAGGCATCAATATCCATGCAAATGGAATACATCCCCACTACTGGGGTCTTCTCAAAACTTTTAAAGGGATAAGCCAATGATTCAATGTCAAGGAGGTGCCGACATAAGTAGCGATGCACGAACAAGTTTATGTTGTTGATCTTATATTAGAAACTTTTAAAACTTAACCCCTAACATCTAATGTCGCTCAATAGATTCTAATACATTAGGGGCACCAAGAATATGTAGTCAAAAGCCCTCTCATGATTTACAAAAATCTCTGCACACATAAAAAAAGATAAGGCAGGAAACATATAGCAATGACCTTCTAGGATGCTAATGAGCACTGATCGCAAGAGGAAGAAGCTAACCCTGGTCAAGAATAGAATTTATTGTGTGCGGCACATTGAACAGATGACCCTCAAGTACATGCCTCTCAAGACCCCAAAGGTAGAGATACTTTAGCTTGCCACCTTACAAAGCCTGATTGGATGCCCACTGAAGGTTATAGAGAACATAGAAAGATGGAATCTCCTTAAGCAGTTTGACTTCCATTATTGCTTCAAGCATACTATCAAGGAGTGCTAAAACTTAACAAACAAAATTGACGTGTTGATGATCTAACAAGGGTACCTCAACAAACATGTAAACAAGTGGAAAAATTTCTTCGGAAGACAAGCAAAAGCTAGGAGAAAAGAAGACCAAACTAACGTCTACACTGAGGAGTAGCACTATGTAATCGACCAAAGAAAAATGCTATATAAAGACACGAAGAATGATGGATACACGAGTACATATTGAGATTTCAATGCTACCTTCATCCTCGCCCTAAGAGACTACTCCCTCCACTGCTTTAGTGTACCACTTGTAGCACCCTCTGTCTCCTTTTGTTTCTTCTAAAGAATTTTTTACTTACTTTTAAGCACTTTCAAATTTTTATTTTGATTTGGACAAGGCTTAAGCACTCGGGAATGGAACCTCTCTCTATTGCAACTATTTGATTGAATAAATACATGTTCTTAACATTTCGGAATCTCTTCTTATGACTTTGATTTTTTCTTACAACTGCATGCCCTCCTCTAAAGTGCTCTCAAAGACCTTTCGGCGTAATCCCACTATAAGACTTCTCAAGAAGTAAGTGGTTGGCACGTAATGTAGTCATGCAACCCTTTGGGGGTATGTGGTTGTTGGCATAATCTACTATAAAGCCCTTTGGAAGACATGTAGTAGCCATTCTAAAAAAGTCCACTGTATTTCCTCTAGGTTAGTGATAACTCTTTGGCATAAACTGCTATATGATCCTCTGAGAGGCATGTGGTAGACATTCTAAAAGAGCCCACTATAATTCTATTAAGTTGGTGGCAATTTTTCAACGTAGACCTACTATTTAACCCTTTAGGAGGCATGTGATAGCCACTCTAAAAAATCCCACTATAATACCTCTAGGTTGGTGGCATCTCTTCAACATCAACTCGTTATGCGGCCATCCAAGAGGCACTTAGTAGTTAAACAAGAAAGCCCAATCCTTATTCTCTTCGAAAGAATGTGGCTACATCTCAATACTTAAACAAATCTTTTAGGCAAGCGACTTCTTGATCTACCATACGCTCATTATGAGGCCTCTTATGAAGCACGAGAATAAACCATTTTCATCTCGACCCTTAAACATCAATTCAATGGCAACTCAACTAAGGCATAAGATCAACTTTTTACCTCTGAGTGTTTTGCTTTGACTTTCATATGGTTTGATAATACATACTGGATGGCAAAAATGAATAGGTAGGTGACATTTGTAATGTTTAAAGTAATAGTATACTAAAAAATCACAAATGCCCTCCACCAAAAAAACATATGTCCCAGCAAAATTGAAAAAGTAAAGATTCTAGAAAAAGTACTTTCTTTCTCCTCTTTCGCTTTAATATGAAACATTAAGTCTATTCATTCTCAGTATCTGAAAAATCACAAGAAATCATTGCAAATGGTTGTTAACAATGCAGTATTAGAAAGAACAATTAAACGCAACTAGTGAAGTAGCTTGATATGCAGGAACAATTGTAGTCGATATTTTATTTTTCTAGCAAAGTATCCATCTTCCACCATTGTCGAAGTAGATAACCCTCATTGTTCTTTGCAATGCAATTGAAGAATGGTGTTAATGAGTCTATGGGGGGAATGCACAAGAGATTTTTATGATTAGCAATTTTGTTAAGCTTTTGGGTTATGTTATTATTTTTTTATAATGTGGATGTTTGCTGAAATTTTATTTGGGCACTTTGTTGGTATAATTAAAATGTCTTAATTGCTTGTGTGTGTGTGTGTGTGTGTAATTTTTTATTTTTCTTTTTGTTATGGTAGTAAATTTGTATGCTATGATAAAACTCTATCAAAGGATTCATATCAATTTGATCATTTTGTTGTTCTAAACTCATCGAATATTTGTTTATTATTTAATTTTTACTATAGAAATTTCAATAGAAGCTTGAGTGAACTAAATTTACAAAACTTAGCAAAATGTGTAAAAGATGTTGATTTTTTTGGAGTCAATGCCAATGACTATATATGAGAAAGTTATTCATAATCTAATGTTTGATGAAGTTGAAGATGCAGAGAAGTTTTATGAATCATATGCAAGGATAGTAAGTCTTAAAGTTAGAAAATAGAGTGTCAAAGGAAAGGTTGGTGAAGTTGTAGAAAATAGAGAGTGGATGTGGAGTTGTCAAGGATTCCAAAATGTACTTGAAAATGGATATTGCCAAAGGCAAAAACTTACACCAGAAATAAGATGTGGATGCAAGGCTAGTTTTTGTATTGCGCGTGATCGATTTGGTGACTAGATTTTGATAAGACCATAATCATTTTTTAGACACTAAGGCCTTGTTTGTTTGGCTTGATTAGGTATAATACATACCTAATCAAGCCTCTTTTAATGTTTATCCCAATTAATAAAAGCTCTTGATAAATTCTAGGCTCAACATGATTTATTGTTGCTTTTGAAAAATGGATCAAGGGGGACAATGCTTGATTAGATGTTATAAGAATTACAAAGATCTAATAAAATTTATTTTTTATCTTATTGTCAATTAAATCATGTTCCTAATAATGGGGAAGAATGAAGAAGTTGTGAAAAACTTATTTCAAAATATAAAGGATATAATAGTAAATTTATATATTATATTTTAATTTATTTATATATTAATTATACCAACCAAACATAAAATTAAAATATTCTATCCTAATGGGCTTAACATGTATCCATTTGCTTATATATCACTTCTAATCACGTCATTCCAAACAAATGAGCTCTAATAGTATGCAGTACAATTGCTATTTTAACTTAGAGTTTGTTTATTAATCTACATTTATATTTATGTAATCCATTTTAACTTAAAATCTATGTTTATATGTTATGTAGGTCTACGTGAGCCTTTGACAAGTTGTTGCTATTGTTGATGATAGATTTTGGTTTAAACCCAGTAGAGTAATAGATTACTTGAAATATTTAGCTAAATGGGCCGATAATCTTCTTTTAAAAGGAAGGATGACTATAATTGATTGTACAAGTTACGTACAAAAAGAGTCCGTAAATGAGGTTTCAATATAATATTGAGTTTGTTGAGTAACATGCGAGAGAAAGACATAGGAAATGGAATTTAAGTACACATTATATGAAGATGTTGCTTTATTGAGACATTTTGGGGTGATAGGATCTTTAGAGCTGCGTATGATCTTTTTGATGATATCGTTACATTCAATGGTACTTACAAGAAGAATGCACATAAGTTTCCATTGATAATATTTAATATTATCAACAATCATTCGTCGACAATTATATTTGCTGCTGCTATTTTGTTTAATCACATAATCAAATTCCTACCAATGGTTGTTGAAGACATTTCTTGAGATCATGAATGGAAAAATTCTTATATATGTTCCGACTGATTGGGATGCATCCATGGATACAACTATTAAGTCTGAATTTCCTGAGACAAAACATAGGATTTCTAGTTGGTACCTAGGCCATAATTGTCAATAGCAGTTAAAAGTTCCCAAGTTTTATACTGATTTCCTCATTCTACTAGGTAAGCACTGTTCCATTGAAGAATTTGAGATGTGTTTGTTAAATCTAGTTGAGGCATCCTTAGGTGAAGGAAATATATGGAAAAAAGTGTACGTGGGCTGAGGCTTTCTTCTATGGGAATTTCATAGGGTGGATGAATGCAACCTACCAAGTTGAGTCAATAAACTCATTAATAAAAACTTTGATTAACCTAAATATGAGTTTGACATAATTTTTACAACACTTTGTGTGCACTTTAAAGAGAACTTGGAGTGATTTTCTTGTGAAGCAATTAGAATTTAAAAGGCTGAAGCCTATTGTAAGAGAGAATCCTCAAGAAATGCTTGAGAGACATGCATATAGTATTTGCATGAAGGAATTTTTTCTTATATATGACTAGATAGTAGGAAAAATAGGTCAATGTGTAGGTTAAATGCTGAATAAGCAAGTAACTAAATGAACTGTACACCCAAAGCCATGGATTCCCCAAACACTATCAAAAATTTACTTTAAGTTTCTTTTACCCATTCTTTACCTAAGTGATCTACAAATAAAATAGAAAAACTTATAAAATATTCCATCACCCATAATAATGCCAACATATAGCAAATAGTTACACCTCTTATAAGCCTTTACAATATATACAAAAAAGGATGGTTTTTTCCCCAAGGGATTAAAAGTATTAAAGCTCTCCTTACGTCCTAACTCACATCAAAGAAATCTGTACGGTCTTCTAAAATGGATCTGTGTGTTCTCAATTCCTTAAAAGGAGAACAATATATGATCTTTTCTATTTCTATGGAGTTCATATCTAGTTGGAAAAGGGAAGGCGACACCCATCTTCACATTGGTGCCATTCGGCTTATCCTCCCACATTATGGGAGTTAAGGAATGGCAGTTTCGACCAAAATAGCACTCTTTAATACCCAATTTTGAGTATCAAAATGTGTTATTGGTACTATGATTACAACTTTCAATGCTACAAGTGTCATGGTGATCTTTTCTAAAATTACACCATATCTCTGAATGATCCCCACCTTTTAATTGCTCTCAAGGTCCAGGTTTAGATTTTAGGAGTAAAATAAGTTTTGTCAATTGGTATGGCAACTCTTCCTTACTAGATTGTGTACATGTTGCAAAACCACATCCTTGATCTACAAAACTAAGGAAAACACGATGCTTTAATGGCCCTTGCTGGTTCAGGATAAAAAGTTCCCACTATTGTTTAGGTCCCAAGATAACTCAAAAGAAAGGAACTTAGGAAGCTCATGCCTGTAGAATGGATCACTAATTATGAGTCAATATATCATACTCATGAAACCATAAAGTCCTCTAGCTTCTAATTTCAAAGACTCAATGGTAGACATGTGAAAACTATCTTCTATGTCCAAAAAATTGAATAAACAATGGTGATGCCAACTCCCACAAAAGCAAAGGACCCTTATAGCCTCCTTAATGGTTTTCTCTTAGATGGAGGTCAATCTATACCGCAAAATTGATGGACACTTTATTTAGGATATAGACCCACCGATGTGTGAACCAAATTGCTTTTTTGAATAATAGGAGTCTAATGATAATGGAGACTACCATTGCAAATGTAGACAATCAAAGAAAAAGAACAAGATCTATGGAAAGTATCCTCAAGAACCAAAAAATCCAGACATTGAACCACTACAACCTTAATGTTGCCTTGATATAGAGAAAGCCTAGTGCAAATATGAAGAGAAAAAAGTACTATTTGCAAGCCTTAAAAAGTGCATCTCTTCCCTTTCTACTATTTCAAGCATGCATGATGTTTCACTATGAACAAGACTTTCTACCATTGAAAAGACAAACTGACAACTCCGATCATACTTCGTCGAAACCCTATATACAATTAACAAGAGTTTATAGTGAAAAGAAGATAAAGCTTCTCCCACATGCAAAAGAAGTCTTCAACTGGCAAACCACAAACTCCAAAGCCTATAACAAAGTCTGGAGAAATCTAGAAACTAAAATGGAGCAAGTTGTTTCTAAAATCCATTTTGTAGAAGCTAAATTAAATATTTTGGTCTCTAAAGTACAAAAGCTCCATGATGACCTTGTCAATAAGGCTTGTACCCTGGACGGAGACCTTCATCTTCTTTTAGACCAAAGAAAATTTGGCGAGTTTTATCAAACAGAAGTAGAGGTTAGGAGATTAAAAGCTCAACTCACCTAGATAGAGACTAATAAGCAGAGGGTCATACAACTACTTCTTTTGTACCCATTTTATTTTAGTCAGCACTTTAATCAATTATCTTTTTCAACCTCACAACCAGATTATTTGAAACTTTTTTTCATGGCCTCAAATCTTCCTAAAAAGATTCAAAGAACATATTTCTAGAACCTGCCAAATGAGATTCTCAAGTGAGGAAAAAAAATAAAAAACCCATTATCTTCCTCTCCACAATCCTCATTCAAATCAAAGCAAGAAGATCAACTACTTCCACAAGTTTATATGGCCATGAAAGATTTCAAAAAGGAGGAGCTTGTTACCATGAATTCAGATATCTCATCTGAAGTCTCTCATGAGGAATCCTCCAATAGTGATTCTGATAAGGATTCAAAAGTAAAACTCATTGATATAACATCCATGTTGATGGCCTCCATGACAAGATCAAGCCATCAAAAGAAAGAATAAGCTACTAACCGTTGTGAATTTGAAATATAATCACATCATGACAATGAACTAGTATTGACATTGCCCATGAAGAATTTTCTCTCTAAACCAGCCAATGGTCCATGGTTTACTTTTGATGACATCTATGTGTCTAAAAGGATAATAGACTTAACTACTTTGCCTTGTGGATCGATCTACAACTCACAAAAGAATAAGCTAACCGACAAACTATTCTAAAAGAATTTGCATTCAAATTCACAGGAACTCTTAGAGATTGGTTCCAAAGTCTTGGAGAATGTAGACAATTACAGTTTTGTCAACTTGGCAATCAAGCGATGGCCTTAGGAGAAATATACCAAGAATTTATTGGAGATGTCTCTCTTATATACAAGATGACAAAATAAAATAGCATCTCTCTAAAGTGCTAGTCACAAAAGAAGAAGGATCTTGATCTCTATTTTCAACAAATGCAGTAGCTATCTACATTTTAAATGGATCTAATGGTCCAAACCTAAAGCATGTCTTCCTCATATCACTTCCTAAAAAAATCTAGTTTGAGCTCCAAAGGATGATTCTTGTTGCAAGATAAGACACAGGACATATTACTCTAGGCGAAATCCATGCGATAACTTTTGTAACTCTCTACAAGCTCTGTGAGCAACAAAACTTCTTCAAGGAACTCTAGGATAATAGATCTATCTTGAAGAAAACATGTAATTAATCTTACTTGTAGAAAAAGTAAAAAGGCAAAAGATAAGTGTTTTTGCTCTTTCTCCAAAAGATAAACCCTTAAAAGGTTCAAGAAGCACGAGAAGAGAAAATCCCTTAGATTTTTCAAAAGAAAACCCTTGAAGAAAAAGAACATTGATCATTGCAACCGCTATGTGAACAGGGTTACTTTGCAAAAAATTACACTAACAAAAGAAACAAATCTGCATACATGGTCTCTCAAATCCTACAATGTTCAAGTACAACTTTATCTAATACCGACATTGAATCCTTATACTCTAAATAGGAGAAAAAACCAGAAGAAATAATATTCATAATCCATAGCACTTTCTTAAACAATGAAGAGACATCCCCAGATCAAGAACCAAAGCCCAAATATTATTTACCTATCTATATGCTCCAAGCCAATTCAGTTCTCCAAGAAAGCATTCTTTTCCTTATGTCATGGTATGCATTCTTCTATCTAAGTATGTTAAACCTATCAAGGAAATAGGATTCATTGATACAGGTGCAATCAGGACCATGATAAATCTTGAAGTCCTTCAAAAGATACTTGGAAGCCACACTACGAATACTTCTAAGCCATAGATGGCTAGAGATTTAAAACCTCCCTTATTAGCATAAAGCCTATCGATATTCAATTTTTCTTAGAATGTATAAGATAGATGCAGATCCTTGGAAGCAAGGTACATGGTAAAGACCTTCTAATCAGCTTTAACCAATACTATAAAGCCTAGAGACTACAGGTTCTCCCAACAAGCAATAAATTCAAAAGAAACTTCCAGTTGTTCACTACTATCCAAAAGATCTAAGCTCTCATTGTTGCTCCTAGAGAATACATTGAGATTTCCTAGAAACTCCATCAGTGTTGTGTAGAATCTCGTGTAGATTTCCATCATTCTCATCTATTATGGAAGAATCCATATTTTTTCATTTAATTGCCCTTAAAGTTGAACAAAGATGCTAATCCCACAAAAGCTGCTCATCTTGGAATGACCCCAAATGATCTTGTCCTAGATAGAAAGAAATGCAACCATCTCCTCTCATTGGATTTAATCAAGCCAACAAAATCCAGTTAGGTCTATGTAGCATTTTACGTAAACAAGCAGTCTAAACAGTCAAGAAGAAAAAAATATTTGTCATTAATTACATATCTTTAAACCTCTTCTTGTAGGATGATAAGTTCCATCTTCTAAAGACCCAGATGTTGTTCTCATACTTAACTTAAGCCAAGATATTCTCTAAGTTTGATTTAAAAGCTGGATTTTGGTAATTAAGCATTAACCCAAATGATTGTATAAAATTGCCTTTAGCATCCTAAGTGCCCAATATTGATGGACGATTATGCCATTTGGACTCAAAGTAGCCCCATCATTATTCCACAAGGCAATGATGAGGATATTTGAGCACATCCTACATTGTATGCAGATATATATTGATGATATTCTGTTGTTCTCCCAAGATAAATTAGCCTATGAAGATCTCTCACAATAATTCTTAGATCTATTCTAGGCCCATGGAATCATGCTCTCTAAAACAAATTATATTAGATAATCTAATATTGAATTCCTTTGGATGAGTTTCTCAAATGGCCATTACTAGCCTGGCCTACATATCACTCAAAAGCCCCTCAAGTTTCCTGACAAGGACTTTACTATTAAGGGGATTCAATAATTCTTCAGCATTGTTAAATGAATTAAGGATTTCCTTCTCGAGTCCTTTAATATGTGCTAGTCAGCTGGATGAGATGTTGAAAAAGAATACCCCTTCTTAGAGAGACAAACAAACAGCAACTATCAAGAAGCTTAAAGAAATCTATCAGGACCTGCTGCCTTTAAAAATTCCAAGTAAAAACCACAAGATCTTATAAACAGATGCCAATGGCGAGTTTTGGGGAGCCATATACATTAAGGAACTAGAAAGATAATAATACTATTTGATGTTACTATGAGCTGGAAGGTCCAAAACTCCGATGGACTTTGGTGATTTTGGGTTTGAGATCTGCAATCAGGAACACACGTAAACTAGCCAAGATGCCTTCGGCTAAGGCACTCCAACACTCAAGTTAGTATTCTGATTAATCGAAGAATATACAGAGAGAGTATGTAGTGAATAGTGTAAAGAGCATTACCT
>JACGDI010005253.1:615696-633190 GCA_014898725.1 Jacaranda copaia | reverse complement strand
AACTCCGATGGACTTTGGTGATTTTGGGCTTGAGATCTGCAATCAGGAACACACGTAAACTAGCCGAGATACCCCTGGCTAAGGCACTCCGACGCTCAAGTTAGTATTTCGATCAATCGGAGAATATACAAAGAGAGTATGTAGTGAATAGTGTAAAGAGCATTACCTTGAGCGTGGTTGGTCCTGCTGTATTTATAGTTTTATGTGGGCATGACTTTACCCAAATGCACTTATCAGGTGTGGTCATTCTTTTCTCTTGTCAGGGGGTTGAAGGTCATTTCACATTTAGAATCTGGTACAGTGCTAGGTGGCTAGATCTCCAATTTTCCCAAATAATCGTGCCAGAGGGGGCACATGTCTATCAAAGTTGTTAGCAGGGCTGTCAGAGTTGTTGGCAGTAGTTGTACCGGCCGCCACGTGTCATCGACGTGGAGATATTCAACCTGCCAAATGGGTGGTTGATTCGTGTCGACCAGAGACAATAGCTTGCAGGCGTGGCTTGATCCTGGAGTCGATGATGGTCGACTGCGGATGCTACCACGTGGAGTCGATACAGGTCGACCATGAGTGCTGTCACAAGGGATCGATTTAAGTCGACCAAGTACTTGTTCTTTGGACCTGTTGGGCCTATTGGGCTATCCCATATCACTGTTGTTGACATGCCAATGGACAGCTCAAGGAAGATGAAAAGTACTACCACACTATCTACAAAGAAATCCTCATCATCAGGTACAACATTAAGAGGTGTGAATTCCATCTCATTAGACAACATTTTACGTGCAGATGGATAATTTCTCATTTTCAAGAATTATACATTTCAAAAATGAAGGAGTTCCAAAATTACAGTTAACCCACACCCTTTTGATAAAATATAAAACTTTTATTGAAAGTGAGTTATAATCTTTTTTAGTCAAATATAAATCAATTATATAAAAAGTATAAATTCATTTAAATTATAGTTAGATAAAGTCGACACCTAAATTTCACAGTAAAAGTTTACTCTTTTTATATTTCATTCTACATATCATTCCATAATTGTCTCCCACTATCTAGATTCATAATACTAGTTTAGAATTATTGCAATTTATAGATCATGTACCAGTATTAGTACTCTATACGAGTTCCTGCAAAATAGTAAAAGAAAAAGATAACTTTCATAACAAAAATTAAGAGCTATTAGGATATAATATGATGTGTATATACTTGTGCTCGAAAATTAGAAATTTAAGAATCAAATTTAGTTTAACATATGAAAACATATAACATTTATATTCTAGATGTGCAAAGCTTAAAATATTTAATACCTAGACTGCCCTTCGCATATATATGAACAATATTAAATAAATTTAGGAAGTAAGAGATCCTACATGAATGTGTTAAATGCAACCAAGGAAAAACTTGAGCCGAGGCATGTTCCTTCAATAGTATCCTTAAAGCTTTATTTGTCCCTCTATGGTGCTGAAAGTCACTAACAAATAACCTCCCAAGATACAACAACTCTTCTCAATCAAAGATAGCACTCCAATTGGCCAAAATGGTGAACCAAATTGACTTGAAACTCTTTTATGAAATGGATAATGATGTGAAAATGCTTAGTGTAGTGCTCAATCAAATGCTAGTATGTGTTGTTTCTCTTATTATTTAGATGGGTTCTAGGCACTCCTATTTATAGTTGTGCAATGTAATATTGTTGATGAGATATAATTCTTCATTAAAATCATAATTCTTTCTTTTAAAGACATAACTCTAAGATAAAATCTCATAAATCACTTTTTCAATAAAGAGTCACAACTCCACTAAAGAGTTAGGAGCTCAAGTCATAGCTCTAGCTTTTGAGCAAACCTTTTTTTATAGAGGTATGTGCATCAGGTACATTAAACTTTAATTATTTTATTTACACACCCATATCCTTTTATACAAACTCATTCTACTCACTAAAATTTTCTTAAATTATTTCTCAATTTAAACTCAATTTTTTTATTCAATTATTTAATTTTGACATATAAATAATGCTAAAATTTTACAATCCCCCACATGAATAAGAAAATTATCTCGTCAAGCATGCATATGAATGCAAACAAACATGAAAAAGCTTTAGTTTGAGCAATATTGCCTTAGAAAAGATAGTTTTTGGCTTTGAACCTTCCCTAACGAGAACTATCAAATGAACTTGCCAACCAATGAACGTGATGTCTTGAACTGTTTGGATTTTCATGTACACCAAAATAATAGAACTTCACACAATACCACTCAATAGTCAATTTAACTTCTCACTATCGTGTTCATTTTGGCCCTGAACAGCTCTTGGGATTCATGAGTTACCTTTGAGAATTCAACCTTAAAATTCTAATAGGATTAGCCCAATCCCTACTCATATATGTGGCTTCTTATTAAGAGGTTCCTGCTACACCCCCACTTGAAAGTTCAAGACATAGGAGCCATTAAGAGCAATGCTTAACACTTTTGTAGATGGCACAGTCTGCTCATCATAAGAATGGGAAGGAGGCTTTAGCCCCCCACAGTGCTTGCACATCAAGCCACAACAACTTGTTTTTCCTTCTAAACCTATTTCTTAGGTTTCCAATCACATAGGTAAGGTTCCTGCTATTGTGTCTCAGTTATTGTATAGGCTTAAGTCCCATTCCCCTCGAAAATTTGCCAACTTGCTCTCTATTTAAGCCCTAGGTTAGTAGATCCACAATATTATCTTTTAACTTCACATAGTTAATAGAGATAATTTCATTTGAGAGCAGTTGTCTAATAATATTATATCTTCAACATATAAGTCTAGACTTACCATATACATACTACTTTGTGCCCTTCTATTTGCTGATTGATTGTCGTAATGAATGCATTTTTATGGCATAAGTTTAAGCTAATTAGGAATATCTTCCATAAAATGGCGTGGCCATTTTGCTTTCTCACTTGCTTTGTCCAACGTTATGAACCCAGATTCCATAGTTGACCTTGCTATGCAGGTTTGTTTTGAGGATTTCCATGAAATACCCCTTCCTCCAAATGTAAACACATATCCACTTGTGGACTTGGTCTTGTTGGAGTCTAATATCTAATTCACATCACTGTATGCTTCTATTATAGTTGGATATCTTATATAATCCAATCTATGACTTATGGTATATTTCAAATACCTTAAAACTCTAATTAAAGCAGTCCAATGCTCTTGAACAATGTTGCTGGTGTATCTACTTAGCTTACCAACAACATATGCTATATTAGGTTTCATGTAATTCATGATATACATGAGGCTCCTAATTAGGCGTGCACACTGTAATTGAGCCTTTACTTCACTCTAATTTTTGGTAAGTTGTTGATTCATATCTATAGGAGTTTTTACTGGGCTATTTTCTTGACATAAGAATTTTTGTAACACTTTCTCAATATAGTGAGATTACGTTAGCGCTAGCCCATAAGACATCTTAATAATTTTTATTTCAAGGATCACATTCACTACTCCCATATATTTCATATCAAAATTACTACTTAACAACTTTTTTGTCTTTTTGATTATACCATTGTTGCTTCCCATAATTAGCATATTGTCTACATATAGACACATAATGACGTACTCAGAAGCGGTGCCTTTGATATGTACATATTTATCGCACTAATTGATCCTAAAGCCATTTGCAAGCATGATTTGATCAAATTTTATGTGCCATTTCTTAGGTGCTTGTTTTAAGCCATATAGTTACTTCACCAACTTACATACCTTTTTCTCTAGTTCTAGAACAACAAACTAGTTGTTCCCTATAGATTTTTTCGTCTAAATCACCATTTAAAAAAGTTGTTTTAACATTCATTTGATGAATCTTAAGATTATTGATAGCTGCAAATGCAATTAATAACCTAATAGATGTTATCCTAGTCATTGGCAAATAAGTGTCAAAGTAGTTAAGACCTTCTTTTTGTCTATATCCTTTGACTATTAATCTCGCCTTATACTATCTATTGTATCATTTGCTTTCATCTTCCTCTTGAAAATTCATTTACACCCTAGGAGTTTATTTTCAAGAGGAAGATCCACTAATTCCCACGTATGATTTTGCATGATGGATTCAATTTCACTATTTACCACCTCTTCCCATAATGGAGCTTTTAGTCTTATCATAGCCTCAGTGAAAGTCTAAGTTCATTTCCCTCTTTCTTCGATTCTTAAACTTCTCAAGACCTTTTAATTGAGGTTTGTCTTTCTTCCTTTTTCCAAGGAAACACATCCTCAAAGAAACTTGCATTCCTTAACTCGATAATAATATTAACATGAATACCATCTATATTAGATTTATATATGAGGAATCTATATGCTGCACTATGTTGTGCATACCCAATAAAGATTTGTCAACTACTTTAGGTCCTATCTTGATCATTTTAGAAGGTGGAACTCCTACCTTAGCTAGACACCCCCACACTTGAACATCTTAGTAAAAAGGTGGACGACCTTTCCAAGCTTCATAAAGTGTCTTTTTTAGTTTCTTATAAGGTAACTTATTAAGTATGTGATTTGCAGTTAAAACTGCCTCTCCCCACATATTTTGAGATGTTCATGTATTTATTAACAAAGTGTTCATCATTTCTTTCAATATTTTATATAAAACTCTTCAAACGGGTAAACATATTCCCCTCCTCTATCGTTTCAAAGAGTTTATATTTTCCTCCCAAATTGATTCTCAACCTCACTTTTATATTGTTTAAATACTTCCAAAGTTTCATCTTTACATGAAAGTAAACAAACATAGAAATACCTAGTGCAATCATCAATAAAAGTTATAAAAAATTTCTTTCCACCTTTAGTTTGCACCATTTTTAAATCACATATATCATTGTGAATTAAATCTAATGGTTCAATGCTTTTCTCAATTAACTTAAAAGAAATTTTTGTCATTTTTGCCTCAATCCAAATTTCACATCTTGATTTTAAGTCAAGATTTAATTTTGTTAATAGGCTAATGTTTACAAGTTTAGAGATTGACTTGTAATTAATATGTCCTAATCTAGGATGCCATAAATTAGACGGCTCAAGCAAGTAGGAAGAGTTTATTTTATTATTAGAATCAACACTTGGTCATTTTTTTGGTATGATGGCCCTTACATTCATCTTAAAAAGATCATCGTATAAATAACCTTTATCAACAAGTATTCCATTTTTGGTAAGTAAAAACTGTTAGACTCAAAGACCATTTTAAATCCATTCCTACTTAACATTGGCCCTAACACTAAATTCCTTGTAATCTCCGGCACATGAAGCACATTGTTGAGAGTCAACTCTTTTCCAAAGGTCATTTTCAATATTACTTTGCCTACTTTGTGCACCTTGAAGCTTAAGGAATTTCCCATGTACAAATTTTTATCCTCAACCTCATCATAGGTTGTAAACATATTTCTTTCAGCACACATATGTCAAGTGGCCCCTAAGTCCACCCACCGTTGATTGGAATTTTTAAGTAAGTTTACCTTTGAAACAATTGCAAATAAACTTATGTCTCTTACCTCATTTGGTAGTTTGTTCACCCCAACAATATTAGCATGGGCAGGCTTTCTCTTCTTCGATGTTCCACCGTGTTGATGTTGTTAAAAATCCTTAGCTCGATGACCTGACTTGTCGTAAACATAACAAGCTCCCTCAAACTGCTTCTTATTTTTTACACCTTTTGGCTAGAAGTATCGCTTTTATGCTTTTTATTAAACTGACCTTTCTCCATCACATTAGGTTTGATTTCATAGCTGCCACCCGTTACCATTCTTGGAAGCTAATTATCTTCCACTATTCTCAATCCTGGAATGAGATCCTCAAGATTTATCTCCTCATCCCTGTTGAATTTTTTAGACTTCTCAACTTGCCCTACCATAATAGATGCATAAGCAACTAGAGTGGTCCGAACTCCACTACCAGTGCTATTAACATTGGACTTAATGCACACAACATTAGTTGTCTCATTATTTCATGCCATTGTGAAGTTTCTAGAATTCACAAAACCAAATTTACCACAAGAAATTAACCTAGAACCCATAACAAATACCAAATCTATTTTTCAAACCAAATAGCAAATAAAATGGAGTACTATGACAAAAAAAAAAAATCCTCTAAATTCAGGTAGAATAATGGAAGAAATATAATCTTTCTAAATTACCAATCTATCTGTAAGAAATCAAAGTCCTTTCAAAGGATACAACATAGGTTATCTTTGTATATGATAGTAGAATTTAGTACAGATATAGTCCCAATACTAAACTTAATACAACAAGCACAAAAGGTTCAATGACTTTATTATAAATCTTACACTCTAAAATGAAATAGCTAGCAATAGAAATAGCTTAACTGTAAGTATTGTTCAACAAAATAGGGCAAATTTTCATCTACAATCAAGGACTTCTTTTCTACACTTTAGTAAAATCATTATAAGCATACAGTATGCTACCATATAATAGTTAATAAAAATAAAATAGTAAATAGCATATAAAAATACTTGTACAAGTTAGTCTTTTGCAGAATTAATTTCAAAAAAGCTGTTTGCAACTAAACATACTACTTATTAGTTTGCAATCAAAGCAATGCAGATTCTAATGCTTCTAGATACCTAAATATAATTTTTATTAAAATATAATATAAACCTAACTATGACAACATAGAGATCTTCATTAAAACAATATGCTTCCCGCAAAATATGAACAACACAAGTATATTAACACATGAAGAAAGCCTTAAACTTGTTAGGATATAATATGATGTGTATATACTTATGCACAGAAATTAGAAATTTAAGAATCAAATTTAGTTTAACATATAAAATCATATAATATATATATTCTAGATGTGCAAAGCCTAAAAAATTTAATACCTAGGCTACCTTTTGCATATATATGAAAAATATTAAATAAAATTAGAAAGAGATCCTACTTGAATGTATTAAATGCAGCAATGGAAAAATTGGAGCCAAGGCTTGTTGTTCCAACAGAATCTATGAGGCTTTATTTGTTCCACTATGGTGCCGAAGGTCACTGACAAATAGCATCCACAACAACTCTTCCTAATCAAAGACAGTACTCCAATTGACCAGAACAACAAATCAAATTGACTTGAAACTCTTTTATGAAATGGATAACGAAGTGAAAGTGCTAATTGTAGTGCTCAATCAAATGCTAGGATGTGTTTTCTTCTCTTATTATTTGATTGAGTTCGAGGCATTCCTATTTATACTTGTGCAATACAATTTTGTTGACAAGACATAATTATTCATTAGAATCATAATTCTTTATTTGAAAGACACAATTATAAGATAAAATCTCATATATTACTCTTTCAATGAAAAGTCACAGCTATACTAAAGAGTTATGAGCTAAAGTCATAGCTTTAGCTTTTAAGCTAACTTTTCCATAGGGGTGTGTCCATCAAGTATATTAAACTTTAATTATCTTATTTATACACCCACATCTTTCTATCCAATGTGAAGAGACTCATTCTACCCACTAAAATGTTCTTAACTTGTTTTTCAATTTAAGCTCAATTATTTTATTTAATTATTTAATTTTGATATATAAATATTGCCGTTAGCATCATAGATAAGAATGAAATGAGAATTAATAAACCTTCCACGTTTAGTCAATTGATTATGTCACTCCAACTACAAAGCTATACTTCAAAAAAAACAAGGACATTAAATTTACAACAACAAAATAGTGTTTTTTGGCACCTTCTGTTAGTTTTAGTTGCTCTTGTGTCATGGACGGACTCTATCTTGCAGCGGAACGACTGTCTGTCCGTGATGGCATCTCAAGTTTCACCCAACCTTCGATCCGCCAACGTCCATCTCGAGTTTTTTTCATGACCCGTTCCTCATTTTGGCCCAGTAGCTTACTAGTATAAGCATCAAAACGCCTCACAGTACTAGCGTACTCACCTATTCCAAATGCCCACAATCATCGGAGGCTCACGTCCAGCACGCCGAGCATGTTTCCTTAACGGTCCCCGACTAGCTAGCATGCACGTTCTCAATCTAGGTCCCTTACGTGCACCTCTCAATGGCAAAGGAGCAATCTCGCTCCGTCTCATCATTGAGGGTAGCTTGCATGCCCTCAACGCAATCCTCATGCTCATCACTCGCTCGGAGCACTTAGGCCGTGCCGTAGCGCCCTTTGTTTGTGCCTTGCCCAAGCAGGGCCACATGTAAGTCCAAGGCTTATGTGATGTGCCATCATTTTATGTAAGTCCCGCACGGAGCATTGGACTTGATTTCCCACTAGCTAGCATCATGTTTCACTAGCCCACTATGCGGCGTCGCCCTGCGACAGCATGTCTTAAGCCAACGGACCCCTGCAACAAGGCTAGAACCCATAGTCCATGCTTAGCGAGTTAATTCACGAAATATTTGGGTGTTCGTCTCGATCACTCAATCGGCCTAGAGGTGTTGCCCCATAATTTTTGAAGCCTGCGAGGCACAAGCGTTTCCGCCTTAAAACCTCTCGGCACCCTCCCGGACCCAACGTTGGCCCACCTGGCCCCACGCCGCCCGTTCGGTTTCCGACCAGTTCGGGAACTCCAAACACTCCTATAAGATGTCTAGAGCCGGCCCTTAAAGGCTCCCCATCGCCTTCACGGAGTTGCCCGCTTAGTGTCTAGACAGAACGAGGAGGACCGACCGGTTGCCCACCGTCCCAACAGCCCTCAAGCATGCTCGTCCCCCTTATAATAGGCTTAAAAAATATTTATGTTCTGCCCACAGTAGACATTGAAATGTTGAGCACACACACATTTTCAAAAGTCTGCTTCCCGACGTCCAAATCACTCTCCGCTTGAACCGTTGGATAGCTCTTGACTTCGACATTAACTCTGCCAAGTTCCAGTCCCGTCCGATTCTCCATGGAACAGGAATTGCCCTCGCAATACACTGAAATCACAACAATGCCACTGCACTACCGCATTCTAAAGGTCTTCACTGTTTCCTATCCAAACGGAACCGTCTACTGGTGAAACTTGGTGGAGACATTCCCCACACTCCAAGGAATACCCCACTGAAACAGTTTCACAAAATTCCTTTTCCAAGCCACTCGGCTCCACAAATCTTTGCACTGCCTGCGCACAGAAAGACCGCTCCCGGTCGCCCTTAATGTTCGGTGCCCAAATGGACACGGAATGACTTCAAACTTGGTGGGAAGCATCCTCGTAACTTAGAGAGTATGCCATCAAAACAGTTTTGCAATCCGCACCTTGTAAGAGTCTCTGCTCATGGGCCGTTTCTGCCCTACCAGATGAGCCGAGCCTTGTCGCTCCAAACACCCCTTCGAATCACAATCGTCATTCTTCTCTAATGAGCGACCCGTGACACCTTGGAACTAGCTACTCTCCAAGATTCTACTTGATTCTGCTAAGCAAATAGCAACTCCAAGGGACACCTACAGTTGTATGCAGAAATGGAGGGGGCTAAGTACTCAACGTTGCCATCAGAAGAGAATGATTGCCTGGTTTTTGAAGTTAACGGAGAGAAGCTTGAGTTACCAGCTGAAGTTGACCCTTCCACTACTTTGCTCGAGTTCTTGCGCTCAAGCACTCGTTTCAAGATTGTCAAGCTTGGTTGTGGTGAAGGTCTGAATCACTTTTTTTTTTTTTTTATCTCTTGTGCATGATTCTTGCTGGCTATTTAATTGTGTGTCTGCATGCATATATGTACACATTTGGATTCACAGTGATACTTTGGGTTCTTAGATTTGATGTTTGTTTGTATTAATTTATATGTGTCCATTTTCTTGTCTTACGTGGATTCAGAACGCTTTGAGAGTGTGATTCTTCATATTAGTTCTTTTCTTTGATGGCTTTGTGTGCGTGTGTCTGCATGTGTATTTTCGGATTTGGATTCACAATGTTGAATATCTGATATGGATGGGTTCTCAGATGTGAAGTCTCTGTGTTTGTTTGTCCGTTTTTCTTGTCTTATTGGTTATATGGATTCAGAATTCACAGGCGTGATTCTTGATACAGGTTGATCTTTTCTTTGATGGCTCTGTGTGCACGTGTTGCATGTGTATACACGGATTCACAATGTTGAATCTGGTTTTTATTATTGGTGTCTCTTTGTATTTGCTTGAGCTTCTGAACTCTTATTTGGACCTAGAGAATTTATGGATTTTAGCTGTGTTTATGATGGCGCTGTGTGTGTGTGTGTGTTTAGTGTTCTCTTGGGATCCAGACCTCATGTCAATCCTGAGAAGATGGACAGTTTTTTATTGCCTTGAATACTATTTCCTAATGAGAGGACAGCAATTTAGTTTTGTTAAATTCTTGTTTTCAGGAGAGTTAATCATATGCTGTTATATTGATCTTGCTGTTTGCAATTGATTTATGTGACTTTAACTGGTCGGGCTAACTGTTTTGGGTCAGTGGTGCTTTCTCTACTTCTCACCTGTTCACTCACTAACGACGCACTATGGATCCTCTAATTCATCTTCTGCTCTAGTTTAATGTATACACGCCAAGTGCATCAAATATTTTTATAAAGAAATACTTAATACAAATACCATATATCTATGAAATGGAATAAAAAACAAAAATAAGAAATGAAATAGAAGATCTAAACAGCTCTCAAGGCTAGTACCAGAACCAATATATCTGTTAACCATGTTCAGAATTTGCTCAGTCAGATATGATAGTTATAGAGCTTTTTCCTGAGGAATATACCTTATAATTTACAAATTTGGACCTCTTCAGGTGGTTGTGGGGCTTGTGTCGTCCTGGTGTCCAAGTATGATCCCGTACATCAGCAGACTGAGAGTTTTACTGTGAGTTCTTGTCTTACGCTTCTTTGCAGTGTAAATGGATGTTCTATTATTACAAGTGAAAGCCTTGGAAACAGTAATGATGGCTTCCATCCAATCCATCAAAGGTTATCCGAATTCCATGCTTCTCAATGTGGCTTTTGCACTCCTGGAATGTGCATGTCATTTTTCTCAGCAATTGCCAATGCTGAAAAAACACATTGTCTGCAAGCTTCGCCTTGATTCTCCAAGTTAACAGTTTCTGAAGCTGAAAAGGCTATAACAGGAAATCTTTGTCGATGTACTGGTCACCGACCTATTGCTGATGCCTGCAAAAGTTTTGCTGCAGATGTTGATTTAGAGGATTTGGGGATCAATTCTTTCTGGAGAAAGCGGGATAGGAAGGAAACCCAAGCAAGTAAATTACCATCCTATAATCCAAAAGATCATACTTGTTCCTACGCTGAATTGAAAGATAAATACAAATCAACCAGGATTTTGAATTCTAGAAAATATTCGTGGCACACTTCAGTTACTGTCGAGGAGCTTCAAAGCTTATTGAACTCTGATATGGTAGAAAATGGCACAAGGATCAAGCTGGTTGTTGGCAACACAGGCAATGGCTATTACAAAGAAACAGAGAAGTATCACAAATACATTGATCTTAGGTACATCCCTGAGCTTTCAGCGGTCAAAAAGGATAACTTAGGGATTGAACTTGGAGCGGCTTTGCCAATTTCCAAAGTTATATTACATCTGAATGAAGAAAGTAAACTCAGCTTAAGCTCAGGTGGAGCACTGGTGTTCACAAGAATTGCTGAACATATGGAAAAGATTGCTTCCGGCTTTATCAGGAACTCAGCTAGTAACGGGGACAACTTGGTGTTGGCACAGAGGAAATATTTTCCTTCAGATGTTGCTAAAGTACTTCTTGCTGTGGGTTCTAGTGTCAGCATATTGAAAGGTTAAAAAAAAGAAAAGATTACAATGGAAGAGTTCCTGTATAGACCACCTCTCGACCTAAAGATGTGCTTTTGTGTGTTCACATTCCTTTTCTCAAACCAACAAGAATCGATGGTTCAGTTCAAAATAATTCAAGACTGCTGTTTGAAACCTACCGTGCTGCACCACGGCCACTTGGAAATGCATTGCCCTTTTTAAATGCTGCCTTCTTGGCTGATATTTGTTGCAGCAAAAATGAAGTTCTGGTGAACCATATTCAGTTGGCTTTTGGGGCTTATGGGACAAAACATGCATCAAGAGCGAGAAAAGTGGAGGAGTATCTGGCAGGGAAAATACTTAGAGTTGGAGTTCTGGATGAAGCAATTAAATTAGTAAAGGATGCTATTGTACCTGAAGATGGAACTTCACATCCTGCTTACAGGATAAGCTTAGCAGCCAGTTTCTTATTTTCATTTCTAATTACCTTCCCAAATGTGGGTTCTGCCATAACTGGTGTCCCGTCGGAGGATTTGAATGGCTCATTGCTGGATGAAAGCAACAATGATATTAATACAAGTCCAGTCAGAACTCCACCATTGCTGTCATCTGCAAAACAGGTTGTGGAACATAGTAGTGATTATTATCTGGTGGGTGAACCGATGCCAAAATTTGGTGCTGCCATCCAAGCTTCTGGTTTGTTATGCCCTTTGCAGTTTTTGTTATACTATTTTAGCTTTAGCATCTCTAACAAATCTTCTAGTCTTCCTATTTACAATCACCAATCTGCAGGTGAAGCTGTCTTTGTTGATGACATTCCTTCACCTCCTAGTTGTCTGCATGGAGCACATATTTGCAGCACCAAACCTTCAGCTAGAGTGAAGGGTATTTCTTTGAAGTCTAACCCACAAGTTGATGCTGTTATCTCTGACAAAGATATCCCAGGAGGGGAGAATATAGGAGGGACAGCCTTTTTTGATTCTGAACCTCTATTTGTTGGTGAGATCTCCAGATTTGTTGGGGACGTCATTGCATTTGTGGTATTTAAACTTTCTAATCTGCTATATGTTGAGAAAGATTGCCATTAATTGCAACTAGAGAAATTTTATGTATTGCAATATCTTCTCCAGGTTGCAGAGACACAAAAGCAAGCCAATTTTGCTGCAAAAATGGCTGTGGTGCATTATGATACAGAAGGCTTAGATCCACCCATTTTAACTGTTGAATAGGCTGTGAAAAAATCAAGTTTCTTTGACGTTCCTCCTTATTTACGTCCATCAAAGGTTGGTGATTTCTCAAAAGGAATGGCCGAAGCTGATCACAAGATTCTTTCTGCCGAGGTACTTTTGATTATTGTATTTTTTATTTGCTTATGAGAATATTAATGGCCTCTCTTAGTTTAAGAAATTTATTTTTTAATAATTTAGCTTTAAACTTGAGGCAGATTCATACAACTCTAAATCAGATGGTGCTTTTTCAAGTCCCTCAAAATGGCATTCTCCCGAACATTTTGAGCATGATCTGCTATTCTATATATTTATCCATCTTAATACATGATTCTGAATTAATATATATTGATAATTCTTACTTTATTGTTTGCTAACTCTGATATCCAGACCAGACTCAGTTCACAATACTACTTCTATATGGAGACCCAAACTGCACTTGCAATTCCAGATGAAGACAACTGCATGGTGGTTTATAGTTCAATTCAATGCCCTGAATTTGCACATATAGTAATTGCAAGATGTCTTGGTGTTCCCAAGCATAATGTCCGCGTGATTACAAGAAAACTTGGCGGAGGCTTTGGTGGCAAGGGACTAAGAGCAATGACTGTGAGTATAATTAACATCAAATTTTATATCATCCCGTTTTCCCCTTTACTTATTTCTGGCTAAGATCTACCAAGTTCTTTCTTATCTAAAGAATCTTGCTTCTGAATGCTGGCTGACTAATATGCCACATTAGAGATTGCCTGTAGTTCAAGTCTTTAATGATGATAGTCCCTTGATGTGTACATTGACATCTAAATTACTAAAAAGGAATATAACCACCTGCATGTCATTTTCAGGTTGCTACAGCATCTGCACTTGCAGCTCATAAATTACGCCGTCCAGTCAGAAACTACCTGGATAGAAAAACAGACATGAAAATTGCAGGAGGAAGACATCCAATGAAGATAAAATACAATGTTGGATTCAATTCTAATGGAAAGATCACAGCACTGCACCTTGATATACTAATTAATGCAGGAATAACTGTAGATGTGAGCCCCTTTATGCCACATACCATGATAACTGCACTTAAAAAGTATAACTGGGGAGCTCTATCATTTGACATAAAACTATGCAAGACAAACCATCCTAGCAAATCAGCAATGCGGGCACCAGGGGATGTGCAGGGATCTTTTATTGCTGAAGCTATATTAGAGCATGTTGCTTCTGTGCTGTCAATGGAAGTGGATTCGGTCAGGAAGATTAATTTTCACACATATGAAAGCCTAAAATTGTTCTGTGTTCATGCAGCTGGAGACTTGATAGAGTATACTTTGCCTTCTATTTGGGATAAGGTAGCTAGATCATCAGGCTTTGAGCAAAAGATTGCAAAGATAGAACACTTCAACTGCTCTAATAGCTGGTGTAAAAGGGGTATTTCTCATGTGCCACTTGTGTATCAAGTGGCTGTAAATGGTAACCCAGGGAAAGTAAGCATCCTCTGGGACAGATCTATTGTTGTAGAAGTTGGAGGCATAGAGATGGGCCAGGGGCTTTGGACTAAGGTTAAACAAGCAACTGCCTATGCCCTTAGTTCAATTGAATGTGATGGAACTGAAGACCTTGTAGAAAAAGTGCAAGTTGTACAAGCAGACACCTTGAGCATAGTACAAGGAGGCTTTACTTCTGGGAGCACTACATCTGAATCAAGTTGTGAAGCTGTTTGACTATGCTGCAATATTTTGGTTGAAAGACTAGCCCCTCTAAAGAAAAAGTTGCAGGAAGAAAAAGGTTCAGTAAAATGGAACAATCTGATTCTTGAGGTTCGTAGTTTTCAAATGTAAATTCTGTTCCCATTTGGTGACAGAAAACTTTGCTTATGGTCCAAATTTGCCATTATAGTAGACAATTATAATTGAAAATCAGAAGATATTACAAGATCAACATGTTTTCCTTGTTTGGATTCCTCTTAAATCCTACTCTTTGATTTCTGGATGCAGGCACATCATCATTCTATAAATTTAGCAGCACATTCTTACTTTGTGCCTGAGTCCAGTTCTTCAGCATACTTGAACTATGGTGCTGCAGTAAGTGAAGTAAAATTATCTGATTTGAGTCTTATTTCTAGAGGCAACTCCTATCAAGTTGTACAAGCAAATAAAGAATCCTTTTGACAGCAGGTAGAGATAAATGTCCTGACAGGAGAAACAACAATACTGAAAACAAATATTATAATGATTGCAGCCAGAGCATGAAACCAGCTGTAGATTTGGGACAGGTCTGTGGATCAAAATCCCTTCACTTTTCTTTCACTTGTATCACTTAGGAAATTCAGATTTCTAACAGTCATAGTTCTTGAGATCACAGTTTGTCTCGTGTAGTCGTGATTTTGGGTACATTTTTTCATTTTCTTTTGACCTTTATATAGTGAATCATATGACTACTCATGAAATTCATAGAATTTTCTGTGTTTTACAGATTGAAGGTGCTTTTGTACAAGGCCTTGGATTTTTCATGCTTGAAGAATATTTGGCTAATAAAGATGGAATGATGATTACAGACGGCACATGGACATACAAGATCCAAACTGTCGACACCATTCCTAAACAATTTAATGTTGAGTTGCTGAACAGTGGACACCACCAAAAACGTGTTCTCTTGTCCAAGGGTATGTTGCTCCAAGCTATAACCTTAATCTTAACAAGTACTACCTCAAAGATTGATTTACCTAAGTATGGTAAATGTTTTGAACATAAACGGACTTCTTGATTGATTTCTTCTCTGAGATGTTTAAGTTTCCCAGTGGTACATTGAATAGAATGTGTAAAACAAATGTCCTACAAGGTGAGGTGAAAAATTAGCCCAATGCATTAAGCATTGTATTTAGTCAAGGGATCCTACAATGTCCAGATAAGACGGGATCAAAAAATATCTTCATATTTAAAGATTTCTTCTTCGAATATATGATGATGAATTTGCAATATGATCTTTGAACAGAGTAAACATTATTTTAACTGAAGTCAGATAATTTTGTGCAGCTTGTGGCGAACCCCCTTTGCTTCTGGCAGTATCAGTTCACTGCGCTACAAGAGCAGCCATTAACAAGGCCAGACAACAGCTCAAGTCTTGGGGAGCAGTTGAAGGGACTGATTCGACATTCGTACTTGATGTTCCTGCTACTATGCCTGTTGTTAAGCAACTCTGCGGCCTAAATACCATGGAGGCATACTTACAAAGCTTGCGCTCATGCTCAGTAGATTAAGTGACAAGTAAAGGTAGATGAGCAGGGCTTGAATCTTTTCATGTATACAACAGTAACACAGTTTGTGTTGTTGAAATCTTGAAATGCAGAACTTATGCTCATACAAGTTAATTATAATGTATTGTTGTGCAGTAAATGTTGTAGAGAGCAAGCAGGTAACATCTTGCTCTTCTCTCTGCTTTTGAGAAAATGGATGCCTTCGTTGCCGCATGGCTCCTGGCATCAGAAGACTAAGGCATTGCTGATGTTCTGTTTGGTGACCGAAAATGGGTTGGTTTAAAAGTAGTCCTCCAAAGGGGTCTGGATCAAACTGATTATACCGGGTCAATAAGACAAATATAGGATTAACATGGTTCAGAATCTCCAGAACATGAAAGTATGAAAATCATTTGGTTTACTAGGGATCGCCACAAACCTCAAAAATCCTTTGATACTTAAGTCAATGGTCCAATCGGAGAGGATTATAGTAGAAATAAATAATGATAGCTCTTGTTGACAATGAATTTTACCATGAGGTTATTTATAGATGGATGCCGTTTTGCAAGTGTGGGTGGATAATTTGATTGAATTTGGGGAGTCCAAAATAGCTCTATTCAATTGCTTAGATTAGATGCATCATCCAATAGGATTGAGCATTTTGCTGGTGCCCACATAAGTGACTATGGTTTTAGGGGCAATTTTGCACGCACTTGATTTAGGATAGTTGATCATCTATACGTAATGTTTTTTGATCAATATTATGATCCTTTTTTTCCATGGGGCTATGGTGTCGCAAATTCTCCTGGAGTACTAAAAGAGACATTCATTCTTACATGATTTGATGCCAAATATGATCATTGTGTAAAGAGGGTTGAGTGTAATTTCTGGATATATGCAGAAACTAGAGTGAGATAAATGAAATAGTAACATCTAATGATCCCACAAGTAATATTAGTGAAATCTATTGTCAAACAGTTGAAGAAACAAGAAAAGAATATGTAAAAACAACAAACATATCTAAGTCTGATTTCATCTTGTGTTTTAGTCCAGGAAGCAATGCTGAAAAACTTGATTGATGAATGGAAATTTCAAGTAATTTTATTAAGTCATAATTTCTCGAGCATAAATATCAATTCAGATACTAACATAAAAACCGTGCTATGCCTGATGTTCTTCAAGAAAATGCGCATGTCATTCAATGGGCCCAACCCCAATTTAGTGCTCCCTCCACATTCTGTCTATCACAAGTCACTGAAATATCAACAGTGACACCACCATCAATCCTCCTAGTACCACTACACTTCTAATTATCCACTCTCTCTCTCTCTCTCTCTCTCTC
>JACGDI010005253.1:592440-615527 GCA_014898725.1 Jacaranda copaia | reverse complement strand
CCCCCCCCCCCCACCCTCATATGGATAAAGATTTTTCTTTGTCATGCTAATGTTGCAGAATTAGTGGGGTGTTTGCTGTAATGGGGAAGCTCTCAATGCCATCCAAGTGTTTCATGGTTGTATGTTTGTGGGCTGCTTTTACAGAAGCAGAAGAGTACCTGAAATACAAAGACCCGAAACAGCCATTGAATGTGAGAATCAAAGACTTGATGAGGAGAATGACCCTTGAAGAAAAGATTGGCCAGATGACACAGATTGAGAGGGTGCTAGCCTCCCCTAGCATTATAAAGAAATATTTCATTGGTAAATCTATATAATATTGAAGGAGTATTATTTCAAAAAATACTTAGAAATTTGGATTTGTGGAATTTTGAAATGTGATTGTTAAGAAATGTATGTTTTTTGAGCAGGGAGTGTGATAAGTGGAGCCGGGAGTGGTCCTGGTCCCAAGGCTTCTGCTGAGGATTGGGTGAATATGGTGAATAAGTTTCAAAAGGGTGCTCTTTCAACTAGACTTGGGATCCCTATGATTTATGGGATTGATGCTATTCATGGCCACAGCAATGTGTATAAAGCTACCATTTTTCCTCACAATGTTGGACTTGGGGTCACCAGGCAAGTACGGTACACCATTGCTATGGTGCTTTTCTCCAGTCAAACAAATGTAGGCAACTAATTATGAATAGTATTGTTAATGACTCTTTATGAGAGTGTTTCTATCACAAAAATGGTTGTTGAATCTTATTGCTACCTTGAAAATCATTTACATATGACGTGAGTTTAGAAGTAATTCTTAAAATGATCAAAGTTGACGCCTTGAATTGATAAATTGAATTCATTGTTTAGATCTTGAAATCAAAGTAAAGTATTAGTATCGTAGGATTGCTTAGAAAAAATTCTTTGGCATTTAAGTCAGAGTCTGTACTATGAGTGTGAAGGCAATTAAAATGTAAGTTACCGAAAGAAAAAATAGAGATAAACTTACGTTGCAAGATTTGACGGCCATTGAATGTCTATATTGAAGTACCATTTGTCAAAGGTGTAGTGGTTGATTTGACACAATACTAACATCTTCAAGGATTCATGAAATAATGATGTAGGATTGGGTTTTTTGTTGGCAAACCCAAATGTAATTTGACTTATAAAAACCGAAACTTTATTCATTAAGAGCAAATGTGACTTTTTCCAACAACCCCATCAACTCCGAATCAAATTAACTTAGCTGGTGAAAACACACAAGTGAAGCTAATAGGAAAATTAAGTTATTGAAAATCATCTGGACTCCATCTTCTTTGGTCATTAACTGTTTGTGGTTAAAAGGGATTTCTAGTCCCTTATTTATGCCTCTAAGCAAGCCAGAATGGTGGAACAGAGATCCAGCCCTTGTGAAAAGGATTGGAACTGCCACTGCACTTGAAGTTAGAGCCACAGGAATCCCATACAACTTTGCACCCTCCATTTCTGTAAGCAAACTTGGCAACTCAATTGCTAAGTCCTCTCATGCTGGTATTTTAACATTTGTGTTCACATGATTTCTGTTCATTCTATTTTCTTTTTACAGGTTTGCAGGGACCCAAGATGGGGTCGCTGTTATGAAAGCTACAGTGAAGATCCTAAAATTGTTCGAGCAATGACTGAAATCATACCTGGTTTACAGGGTGACATCCCTTTTGGTTCTCGAACGGGTGTTCCCTTTGTTGCTGGAAAGTATAAATACTTATCTTCCACACTTCTCTAATGCTTAAATTTTGCAATTTGATTTGGGTAGCGTTACTAAGGGAGTATTTTCAATAATTTCAAAAATGTATTTTTCAACTTTTAGCTGATTTTTGTTCTTTTGATGTATTTAGAAAAGTATTTTCGGTCTTAATTCTCTAAAATTAAACTTAAAAAAAAAAGGGTTAAAAGCCGAAAACAACCGTCACCTAATTTCCACTGTTTTTGGTACTTCTTATTATCTTCAAACATTGTCAACTTATACTACAACTTTCTCTACAATTTTTCACTTGTACAAAAGCACAAGCTCTTATGCACACTCCTAGGTTTGGCTTTTGATGGCACTTATATTAGGTTCGCACTTTTGATTATGCCTAATATAATGTTACATGGATATTTGATTGAGTAAAAAAACATATTCATAGCTTTCTCCGTAGAAATTAAGAATATTTTCATTTACACATCTTCAACCTTGATGCCTAAAGATCTTGGATTCACTTATGATCATATATCCAATTACGCAAGGACAAAAGTTGCAGCCTGCGCGAAGCACTTTGTGGGCGACGGTGGCACGATCAAGGGCATCGATGCAAACGACACCGTGATCGACTTTCATGGGTTGCTTAGCATCCACATGCCTCCATTCCTTGATTCAATTATGAAAGGTGTTGCTACAGTCATGGTGGCTTATTCAAGCTTGAATGGCAAGAAGATGCATGCCAATCGTGACCTTGTTACAGCTTTCCTTAAGAACAAGCTTCATTTCAGGGTAAAATCGTGCCATATATCTCTGGTTTTGTTTTTGTCAGCCAATCAAAATGAAGGGAAAATGTACATATATTTCAGGGCTTTGTCATATCAGATTGGAAAGGCATTGATAGGATCACAGATCCTCCCCGTGCAAACTATTCTTATTCGGTTCAAGCTGGAGTTCTTGCAGGAATAGATATGGTTAGTCATGAAATTATTCAAATGCTTTAGTTAGGAGATGGTTTTATGAGCTTATAAAGTTTTCAAAATATTTTAGGAGATATTTCAGTGCCCATAAGATGTCATAAAGCTTTTAGTAAAATTTTTAAAAATGATCTTACAAGTTATCAAAAAAAAATGTTTGAATCTTGCAAGTTCTTTTAGGAAAAAAAAAAACAGTTCCTAAATAATTACAAAAACTGGTATCACCAATATTTATAAATTTCAAAATCTTATGTTATCAAGATACTTTGAAGAGTTCTTTTCTAAAATAAAATTTAAATCTTATAAAATCTAAAAATGTCCTACAAAATGTCAGGACTTGCAATATCTTTCAATTAAGTTTAGTCAAATACCCATTGGTTGAACCACTCCAGGTTATGCTCCCAGAGAATTTCACAGAATTTATTGACGATCTGACTTTGCAAGTCAAGAACAACATTATCCCAATGAGCAGGATAGATGATGCTGCGCGGAGGATACTAAGGGTCAAGTTTGTTATGGGTCTGTTTGAGACCCCTTTGGCTAATCCTAGGCTGGTGAACCAACTTGGCAGCCAGGTCATCCATCCAAGAAGTGTTTTGCTATAAAGCTTCCAGCTTTTGTTTGTGGTATTGGCAATTCTGCTTTAGTTAAACCATAAGTCATTTGACAGGAAAATAGGGAATTGGCAAGGGAAGCAGTGAGGAAATCACTTGTGCTTTTGAAGAATGGTAATAGTGCTGATCAGCCATTGATTCCCCTTGCAAAGAAAGCTGAGAAAGTACTAGTTGCAGGCACTCACGCTGATAATCTTGGGTACCAATGTGGAGGGTGGACAGTAGACTGGCAGGGGGTCCAAGGCAATGACCTTATTTTTGGTACGTGTTTCATCACCCAATGGAATCTGGATAGATTATCCATTGAGTTCAGGTTATCATGATATTTCCAATTCTCTATTTCAAATGGTGTTTTATCTATCCCCACTCTACTGTACTAATGGTAGGAAATGTAACAATTGATGCATAAAATAACTTCTAATATGATTTGTTAATTACATAAGGTAATTGATATTTTAACCATCTGCATCAACCTCAAACCTTGCACGCAGCCCAACCCCCCACAAGAGCAAGCTATAATAAGGGTAGAAATTGTTAAAACAGGCAATTTCCTCCCCAATTACAGGTCCAAACAATGCCACATAAACTAAAAATTAGTAACTCTGTCTTTCATATCACCAAATGTACATGATCCACATAGTGTTTATTCAAGAAAATATTTAACACACTTAAGTTTATCTATAACATATAATATATTATGAAATACTAATGAAAACATAGGATCTAAAATTGATCTGCTTCTTATGTATGGATTTCATTGCCAAAATGGTGATATGACCTTCACGAGAAACACTTGGTAAACAGTGATGCAGTGGTGAATTATAAGTTCACATTCTCATTTATCTAAACTTTTGCAGGAACTACAATCTTAAATGCTGTTAGAAAGACAGTCCACCCTTCTACTCAAGTAGACTATATAGAAACTCCTGATCCAGACTTTGTCAGGTCACATGAATACTCCTATGCCATTGTTATTGTGGGCGAGGTCCCATATGCTGAGAGGTACGGTGATAGCACGAATCTAAGCATAATTCAACCCGGTCCAATCACTATTAATAATGTATGTGGAACTGTCAGATGTGTTGTTATTGTCATCTCTGGACGCCCGCTTGTGATTGAACCCTACCTTGCAGAGATAGGTGCACTTGTGGCAGCATGGCTTCCAGGTTCAGAAGGCCAAGGTGTAGCTGATGTTCTATTTGGTGACTATGGTTTTACTGGGAAACTTGCTAGAACTTGGTTTAAATCAGTGGATCAGCTCCCTATGAATGTCGGTGATCCACATTATGATCCTCTGTTTCCTTTTGGATTTGGCCTGACAACTAAACCTAGGCAAGGGAAATAAATTTCTACTAGTTATTTTTTTGGCTCTCTAGGTCTTCCATCGCGAGCACTAAGTGCTTCAAATAAAGCCTTCTTATATCAGCAGATGCAAATTTTGTATAGTTTAATAGGTATCCGCTGCAGCAGAAAACACTGGCTGAAACACTAATTAAGCTAGTCCTGCTCCTGCAAAATTTTGAACTTGGGTCACCCCAATATCCGATGTTTATCTTGTGGTCTTACTAGATGTAAACCCTCTACTCACATGCAATTAGCATCTGGATTATCCTAACAAGTATTTTCTAACTTTTGACCCACCCAACAAAACCATGAGAAAAAGATACTTCTTGTACTAGAATTTGATAGTAGGAGAAAGGCAGAGACTGACCTGTAGGTTCTCTAATTACAAAGACCTTGCTCTCGGCTGGAGATTAGTGTTCTTATCCTCAGGACTATAACGGTTTTTCATTCAACTGCTCTTCATCAAAGAATCACTGTAGAAAATAAAAAAACATGGCACTAAATTTACCGTTGGAGCAAAACCCGGGGGATGAAAGTGAATTTCACCCCACAATCACTACATATAGGTTTTCTAACTACTGAGATTGTAGTGTACATACCCACAGTTGAGAAAAAAAGATCAGTTAAAATGGAAACTTATTCAACACATATTTACAATTTCTGCAAAGACTTGATGTTTTGAAGTTCCTATATAATAAAATTTGACTAATACCATAATTGCAAACATGAAATCATGGAGGTAAATGAAAATTGTGCAAATCACAAGTGCACTCCACAAGTCCATGACCAATGTCAAATTAACTGCTGCTCAATTTTCCTCCTAAAGCAATGTCAAAACATAATCACTAGAGCTACACAATGCAAAGAAAATTAACTTAATAGTAACCAACACCAGCAATATCAGCTTTTGATAACTGCTCAGCTTCAGCTCCATTTCCTAGAAACAAAAGCCGGCCATTTCGGCGCACGGCAACCTCTCTTATTCGCCGAACAAGACCAGTTATGGGATCATTGAAGATTTTTGTCTCCAGATTCCCTTCCACATACAAGATGGAACCAGGGAAAAGATTCTTCATGGCAAGTTCCCCCAACCTCTCTGGATATACTGAGACCCTATGCCACTGCACAGCACATCGATTTGCATAATCTCTCGGCTCTTCATTATCCAAAGGCCTCCTATTGTTTCGGATACCCCCAGTTCCAAGTGAAAGCAGAGTTACTATCCTCCCACTCCTCAGTCTCTTCTGTATAGGAGCCTGACCCACTTGCCCCACCAATATAGCCTTGTAAATGCCAATATCTAAGCCATTTTCTAGGGGCCGATCCCCAGTGGCCTGCTGCTTTCTTGAGGGGGAAGGATCAGTGGGAAGATTAGCTGATTCTGAGTCAGAATCAGACACTGATTCAGGTTCAGAAGAAGAGAGAGTTCTGGTGCAGAAAGCAACAGAAGATGGCTTTGACACTGAGGGATTTGCTCTATATCTAGTAAAAATCACACTGGACAATTTTCTCATGAGCGAAGAGGCCATTGATCAACTGCAAAAGCTTCAAAACCTTGGACAGGTTTGCTTTGCTAAGTGCTGCACATATTGAGAGTACAAAAAGAAAGAAAAGAATAAGAAAAATCAACAAAGAGAATATCATTTTTTGGAACATGCGGGGTGGCATCTAGTTGGGTTCCTTTTTATTCTTTTTCCTTCTTTTTTTCCCAAAAAAAAAAAGATGTTGGATAGAATCAGAAAATCAGACCCAGAAAGGAGGCCATGGAAACAGAGTGGCAGTAGCTCTGTTTCCAGCAAGCATCTTCAGCATAAAAGCTACAATCAACAAAGTCCAAAACTCAAGGCAGACAAACTACAATCGAGCCACTAATAATTAATCTAAGCGCACAAGGACAACCAAATCCATCACTAAGAAGACAGAAGGGGGGGCCCATAGCTAAAAACTTTGAGTCTTCGACCACCGGTGATACTCAAGCAGCTAAAATAAATCTAATTGGTTCAAAATCTGATATAAGTAAATTAGAGAAACATAGAGCAGAATAGTACACCTGTCTCGGAGTGCCTTGGCGCTGGTATAGCCGAATAGGGTGGTTGTGTCCGGGCAGGAGAGTGGGTATAAGCCGGCGCCGCTGTGAGTGGTGAGGTGTCCGACGTCCTATCGAGGCGAGAGAAGAGAATGCCGCCGGAAAGCTGGAGCCGCGCCCAGCTGGAGTTATGGTGTTAAGGGCTGTGTATTTGACAGTGGAAAAACCCTAAGCGCTGTAAGAGGGCTGGTTATTTTGAATTTCTTTGTGGATTTTTAGCATTTTGCACCTTAAAATTATAATTCAATGCCACTTTTCACTTTAAGATTATAAAATTAATAGATTGCCCTTTAAAAATAACTTTTCCTTGAAACTTAGTACTCTAATTATCTTTACAAATAAAATTTATGATGAAAAAAATTTATGAGTATGAAAATAAGAAAAATTAATTTTTAATTAAAACATTGTTAGGAAATTATTCATCATTTTCAAATTAATAACAAAATTCAATTATCAAAATGATTTTCAAATATTGAAATATAGTATTAAAATCTCAAAAATAAAGAACATTGTAATTCTTCTTCTTTTTTTTGTGAAATTGATAAAATTAATTTGAATTGAACAAAAATTTTGATAAAACATCACTTTTGCATGGCTATTTCCATGTTGAATATTAAATTAAATGGATAAACTTTAGTAACTTATCAAATAATAAAAGTAACTCCTCTAAAACTAGTACTTTAAATCATTAAGTTAAATTATATTGGCACATTCAACTATAATAATTTATTCCACTTGGTTTTTTTCAACACTTCAAAATATAATAATTAAATATTTTCAAAAAATATTTTATTAAATCTTTTAGGTAGGTAAGTTACAATCAAAAGAATTTTAATTTCTCATGTTGGATAAACCAAATACTTACATTTTTTTTATATCAAGTCTAAATTAATTTTTGCCTTTAGTAACATGGGCATTTCTTTTATTATAAATTTAATGTCTCAAAAATTAAAAAATATTTATTTATAAGTTGATTGAGATGTTATTGTTAAAATGATTAACTTAAAAAGCAATAATTATTTTTATTTTTTGGGAATATTGATTTTTATTGTAAATAATAATGCAAGGTAACTAAAATTTTATATGATTAGTTTAGAGTCTGTACCAAAAGTTATTTTTTTCTTAGTTCTTTTGAAATTAAAATCTAAATTGTATTTAATGTAATTCATTTATCTAAAAACTTAAGAAAACATCCTTGTCGAGAAAATTTTATTTATTACAATTAAAAGCATCAAATATGAAAATGTGATTGGATTAATAAAATAAAGATTTTTTGAAAAATATGGAATTAAAAATAATATTTTAATACAATAGTATTAAATATTTTAATATATTATTATTTAATTTCTTTACATCTTAATATTTAAATTAGGTCAGAATAAAAATTTATTATTTAATTTAAAGTGGGATCTGCTATCTTGGAAAGAGGGAAGATATTATTATTTAATCAATTGATTGATTATATTGAAATAAAAAATTATTATTAAATATAGAGTTTGACCTATTATTTTGGAGCAATGGTAAAAGAAATTATCATTTAATTAGTTAATAAATTTTAATTATTTTTAATTAATACATAATTTAGGTTTGAAAATAATAGATATGAGTATGAAAATAAAAATTGGCCATTATATCTATTATAATAAAAGATAATTTCAACCAATCAATGATTTTATTTTTATCTTGTCGGATAAATCTTTTTTTTCACCATAAATTTTAACTAAAAAGGTTATCAGGGTGTTATCTGCCAAGAAAGAGTTATTTTCGAGGTGTTATCTACCAATTTTATAATTTTGGGGTGTAAAGTGCCATTAGATTATAATTTGAGGATGCAAAATGCCAATAACCCATTCTTTTTTTCCAGGTAACTAATAGGGTAAATGGGTAATCCAAACCATGTCTAGTTGGGCTAGGAGAACATGGTGTTAATTTTAGGTGATTTTAGGTTGAATTGAGATAAGTAGCAATGGCAATGGGGCAAGTTTAGGGTGTGTTTGGCTCAACATATACCCCGTCCCACTAGACCTTATCCCGTCCCGCCCCACCTCACCTAATCTCGCCCCATCGAGTTGGCAGGTTTAATCTACCAAGCCAAAAAGAATTAGAAAATTCAAAGTCAATCGATAAAAGCATTAAATCAAAATCATTTGACAATATTAAAATTCAAATTTCAAATTTCAAGGACAAAAATGAAAAATCTATGCAAACGAGATAAAATTCTAAAAGTAAAATAAGAGAATAAGAGTATAATTAAAGTTACAACCTAATAAGGGTAAAAGTTGAGTTTTGCTAGATTAGGTTGGAATTTGGGGTAAATCGACCTTCCTGATTGAGTGGTCTAACTCCAAAGACTTTTGGGCTGAGATATGGAATTATAAGCAAACTTAGGCTAGCCGAAGGGCATTCCGACACTCAAGTCAGTATGAGAATGATTAGATAAGATGAGTAGCAGAGTGAGAGCTTTTAGTAAATAACGGCATACCTATGAGAGGCTAGCAATAGGTTAGTTATAGCTTTCTCTAGGTGGGTGATGTGTCCAAGATGCCCTCAACATGTATGAAGGATTTTTGTCCTTGCATAGGGAGCTTAAGTCATCTCCCATTTCTGTACTATTCCAAGTAGATTCGTCTCTAGCTTTCAGGGGTAGATTCGTACGCTGGTGGTGCACCTCCTACAGGCGTGGTAGTAGAAGTGACACTAGGGTGGCACACACCATTAATGTAGAGGTAAGCCGCTTGTTAGAATATTAAGTGCAGCAGTGAAAGGATCCTGCAGTGAGTCAATCTTTCTGGTTGACAAAGGAATCAACTGCCTATCCTTTGGCTGCGAGAGAGGACAAGTGGTCCTCTACACTTAGCTCTTGCCAGGATCATTGACCAACTGAGTTCGACATCCATCCATCGTGCCCTAATCAGGCGAGACCAATGCTGCATAGTCAGAGTTCAACAAGGTTGACAACATAACTGGGCATTGGAGATGAAATGAGATGAAATGGGCTTGGCCAAATACTTCACATGTAATTCCTAGGTCGATACCATTGGGTTGGGTCTGTTGGGCCATCCCATGTCATGAGTCCCCCTATTTTTGAATTCTAATTAAGAGCATCGATGAGAAGGATTGGGAAGTAAGGTTATGAAGTAGTAAAGTCTAATCAATGAGGGTTTTGCACAATTGACTAGGGTTTAGTGCATTTAATGGGCTTATAACATTGAGCCACATGAAGCACCAGACGACGGCTGCACTATTATTACAGTCGGTTAGGTTCCAGCGCCCGAGTGCCTATAAATAAGTGCAGTTAAAAAGCTCATTTTTAACTTTCATGACTTTACATCTGGTCAAGTTCTATATTCACAACACTTTCTACCCCCTGTTCAGTGCATTAGAGTTCGTTAAAATCTTGTAAGTTCTCCTTCTAGCTTATTTTTAGCATAACAATTTCTTAAATATGTTGGGTGTGTACGATGATGTGGATAGCCAAAGGAGCGATAATGAGGCAACTAGGTCAAATCGAACTCCACTCCGAGGGAAAGGAGATAGTGATAACACATCGAGTAGCTCTTCAAGCGACAGCTCGACCTCCAGTAGTTCCAGCGATGAACGCGCTATTGCTAAAGGAGACGCTGGCCCGAGTCATGTGACATTATCCCATGGTCAACTTTTTACCCCCAACCATTACAACGAAATAGTGTCAAAAATTACTCCTGTTGACCTTGCACACATCAAGGAGCTCTATCACGTCCCTCCTAAGTATGAGTTAATAGTCCCCGATTCCCAAGATAGGATGCATCAACCTCCCAAAGGGTACATTATTGTGTTCAAGGAAGCTTTTAGGTGTAGCCTTAAGTTCTCTTTTGCTCCAACAATGGTCGACCTACTAACGAGTCTAGAGGTCTGCATAACACAGTTGTTACCAAATTATTTCTCCACCATATACAGTTTCATACTCCTTATGCATATATTCAACCAATCAGTCACTCAACAACTTCTCCAATCTTTTTCATCTTTTAATGTCCCAAAAGTCAGGTAACATTGACAAGTTGAGCTTTTATTACCTCACTACTCGACCTTGCTGAAAGTTTTGATCACACCATCTTCCTCCTATGGCTAGGAGTGGGAAAAACACTTTCTGTATATTTGATGGCCTAGGGAGTTTAATATTTCTAGGGGTGGTGAAAGGGCAATATTGAAATGATAAGTAATTTGACTCCAACTTAGCCTAATATCTTCATCCAGAATTTAGTCGAGTTTGGCTAAATGGGGGCCTCGGTGTTTATTGAGAAAAGGAGTTTAGTGTTAGCTAGCTTGTCACTAGCCCAGCTAGACTTACCAACAGATGATCAACTAGGTAGAAAGTGTTGTTGATTTTGTGAAATTATATATTTGCATGCATTTTTGTGTTCAATTTTAATCATTTATTTTTCTATTGTCTGCTGTGTTGGTAGATCATGAGGAGATCATAAATCATGCAAGATAAGAAGCTTTAGCCAAAGCACAAAAAAATAAAGAGCATCGCCAGGCTACTGCAACATGATGAGAGGTAGCTCTGGTAGGGACCCTGTCTCCCCAAACCGCACGACCATCTCTATTTGTGTCCCCTGCTCGACCAATACTACAATGGGCAATGGCCTCGTTAGTCGAGGTAAAAGATAAATGGTCGAGCAAGAAAGGCCTGCTCCAAAGAATACTACGGCGAAGAAGGGAAAGAGGAGAGCTAGGGGATTGAGTTGGGCAAATGTCGTATAGTTGTTCAAGGGGTAGTTCTATACGCCCATAACACTCCGGAGAGGTCATCTGCCCAGCTCAATCCAATCCCTTCTAGTTATGCTTTAAGGTGGTGAATGATAGTTCTGTTTGTCATCTCGGTCTGGCTATTAGCCTATGAGTTCCTAATTAAAGTAAAGTGGTAGTGGATCCCTAAAGCTTCGCACTAATTTCTTATGCTTCTGCTCTGAAATTGTGTTTTATTTTTTGAGACAAGAACCTTAGGGAGACCAAAATGGTAGATAATGTTCTTCCAAATAAAGCTCTTGATAGCCGCATCAATTATTTTTGGGATCATTTCGACCTCAACCTATTTAGAGAAATACTTTACTACAATAATAATAAATATCCTTTAGCCTGATATCTTTGGCAATGACCTAACTGTGTCAATACCCTATTGGTCGAATGGCTATGCGACCTAAACATTTACCATCGATGAAGTAGGTTGGTGTTGTATGTTCAAGTGGACTTGGTAAGACAAGTACCTTCTAATGAAGTTGACGGCATTCTTTAACAATGTCAGCCAAAATTACCCATATCTAATAACCTTTTATGCCAAAGATCATCCTCCAGAATGATTCCCATAAATGTCTACGTGAATGTCTGGTAAGACCTCATGAGCTTGGTCTAGATCCAAGCACCTTAAGGGTGGTCCAAATATTGACCTCTTGTAAAGTTGACTCTGTTTGTTAAGAGAAAATTTAGCTACTTGACCTCTAAGCTCACATGCCTCAATTTTATCTTCAGGAACTATCCCCTAAGTCAAGTAGAGCCTTATTAAATCCTACCAAGAAAGAGTAGCTTCTTCGATGTTCCCAATAAAATTATGGTCGAGAGCATCTATGGCTAGTTTACTTGCAACCATGAATGTTATTATTTTATTTCTGGTCCCTTTTATCGAGCCAGCAAATTTGGATAGATCATCGATGCACTTGTTCTCCATTTAGGGTACTTGACTGAGGGTGAATTTTTTGAATGACTACTGTAACCTCTTCACCTCAGCCAAATACTGGCTCATTGTGGAGTCTTTAGCCTCTAAGTTTCCCTCAACCTATTCTTTGACTAACTAGGAATTCATGATTACCGCCAACGACTCGACCCCACAATCTACTACCATTCTTATTCCCGCAAAGAGGACTTCATATTCAGCCTATTATTGGTGATCGGGTAATCAAACCTGATTGCAAAGTCATACTTCTTAAATAATAGGGAACATAGTGAAATACCTATCCTTACTCCTAAAGTGGTCGCTGACCCATTGATGTACAAAGTCACATGAGAGGGGTGTCACCATCCTGATTGGGTAGGTCGACCCGTTTGGCATTGAAATCAGCTAAAAGCTATACTTTTATGGTCATTTAGGATTGAAAGTTATATCGAATTCTCCCAACTCAATGGCCCACTTGGTCAATCTTCCTAACATGTCTGGCTTTGAAATCATCTATTTCAATGACTGGTTCATTAACACTATGATGGCATGAAACTGAAAGTATAGTGGCAATTTTAAGCTGCAGTAACCAAAGTGAGAGCAAACTTCTCGATCTCAAAGTGGTTGTGCTTTGGTCCTTGTAATGTCTTACTACAGTAATAGATTGGTCGATGATTTTTGTCCCTGTTGAGACCAGAATTGAACTGATCAAGGCCTCAGAGACAACCAGGTACATGTATAAAATTTTTCCTAGCTCTGGTTTAGTGAGCATAGGCAGCAAAGATAAATATTTCTTCAATTCGACCAAAGCCTAGTCATACTATTCAATCCATTAAAAATATAATTTCTTCACGTTTTTTAGTACCTTGAAGAAAGGTAGGCTCTTGTCAACCAAACAAGCGATGAATTTACCAAGAGCTATGATCCTTTTGACCAGACGCTATATGTCCTTGACTGTTCATGGTGGTGCAATATCCAATACTGTCTAGATTTTCTATAGATTTGTGTCAATTGCCCTCTAACTAACCATACAGCCCATGAACTTATCTCCTTGAACCCTAAAGGTACACTTGTTAGGGTTTCACTTCATGCCAAATGCCCTTAGTATGGAAAATGTGTGATTGAGGTTAGGTAGATGATCCTTGGCCTACTCTATCTTAACGATCATGTTGTCAATGTATACTTCCATGGACATTTTGATCTCATTTTTGAACATAAAGTTTACTAGTCTTTGGTACGTTGCACCTTCATTTTTGAGTCCAAAAGACATTACCAAAAAATTGTAAACCATATTGCGGATGATGAAAGAGGTTTTATCCTTGTCCTCGGTGCCATGAATATCTAGTTATAGCCTTGAAAGGTATCCATCATGCTCAATAATTTACAACCAACAATACAATCAACTAACAAATCTATGCAAGGCATGGGGTAAGGATTTTTAAGGCAAGCTTTATTCAAATTAGTAAAGTCATTACACATATGATATCTCATTTTTGGGGATGAGTACAATATTACAAAGTCAAGTGGGGTATTGAATTTCTATAATATATCATATATCTAAGAGTTTGTTGATCTCATCTTCAATGATTTGACTTCTCTCAACATTGAAGATCCTCGTCTTTTGCTTTACAAGCCTAATGAAAGGTCCATATTGTGATGATGAACGATGACACTGGGATCGATTCCTTAGAGGTTTGATGCTTTCTATGCAAATATGTTGATGTTTTTATACAAAAAATTGACCATAAGACATTCCATATGGTGGCCTATGTTAGTGCCGATCCTAGTGGTCTTGTCAGGGTTCCCAGGTTCTAGCTCAATTATTTTAAACTCCCCAATAGGTTTGACCCTGGTGTCTTCTATCTTTTTTTTCTTGCTCACCTGTCCCTCCTTGGGTTTCACTAAAAGGGCATCCCCTCGAAGGTTTTAGTTATGGTCGACTCTTCTGCTTGGTGGGCTTGACCAAGATAGTATAACAGCGCCATACCTCCTTGATGTTGCACAAGAGCTCTCCTGTGTCCTCTAAGGTTAAAATTTTAATTTTCATACAGTAGGTTGAGACAATGGCCCGAAAGTCATTCAAAGATGGTCGCCCTATTACAACATTGTAGATGAATAGGGCATCGATGACCAGATAATTGATCATGAGTGTTTTCCTACAGAGAGCTTCCCTAAATGATGTAGACAAGTTGATGGAGCCCTTCAGGATGATTTTTGAACCCTAAAGCCAACCAGGGATGTGCAAATGGGTTCGAATTTCAGTTACCCCAGATTCATTCTTTTCAAGGTTGATAAGAATATGATGTTAGCGAAATTGCCATTATCGATCAGGACCTTTCTTACTTCAAATTTAGTGATCTCAATAGATACCACCATGGGGAAGTCAATTTTGTAATTGACCACCTTGTTCTCGAGATGGGCGATGTCAACATCAGTGAAAAAAATAGGCTTTACGTTGGTAAAGAGTTGGAAAATCATTTCAATCAGAGTGAACTTGGTTAATTCGAGTCTCTTTTGAGTTTGTCTCCTAGCGGACTTGGAGTCCCCACAGTAAGACCCTTGCAATCATGTTGATAACTCCTCAAATGGGTAAGCGGGGGCTATAGATAGGCTTCTTCCCTTTGTCTTCTCTCCTCGGGCTAACTGGCCTTTCTCTATGAAGAATCTGGTTGATCTTGTGGGCATTTCATCTACGTGCTTCTTCAAATGGCTTTGCCGAATCAGTCTCTCAATTTTATCATGCAAATTAAAGCAGTCTTTGGTATCATGGCTTCTTTGCTTGTGGAAATGGTAGTATTTTTTCAACTTCCTCATGGCCTCAGTTTAAGTCAGCTTCCTAGGCTTCTTCAAGAGGTTGTCATGCTGGATCGCAAATAATACTTTCTTCCTCAGGAGATTGAGTGGGGCATAATCATAAAAGCATTTAATGGAAGATCGATGACCCTCTTTCTACTGACAGTCATCTCTCTCCTTACTCTTTTTTTTGTCGATTTTAGGACTGCCAAATTTGAGCCCATTCATCTCCTTTTATGTCATGTATCTTTCTACCAAGTCGAGTAGCTCTTCCATCGATAAAGATCATTTATGTACCAATGCATTGGCACATTCCTTATGTTTAAGACCCAAGAAAAGCACATCGATCAAAAACTCAATTCTCGAGTTATCAATTTTCAGCACTTTTGTATTAAACTTAGTGAAGAAATCGTGTAAGGACTCCTCTTTATTCTGCTTGACAGTATGTAAGTGAGTGTGGGGGAGCTTCACCTTTCTTTGACTTGCTAACTGATACAAATATTTGTCAAACCTTTGGTTATATGAGTAAATTGACACTAACTCAAGCTTTACAAACCAATCGAGTGCAATGCCCTGGAAGGTAGTTACCAGTATCTTAGCATGGATGTATTCATTGTGACCATGCAGTTGCATCATGTGTTTGAACTACATTAGATGCTCGTTAAGGTTCAACAAGCCATCATACTGCAGGAGTCCAATCCAGACTTTGGCATTGATGGCGATACGCTCATCAATTATTTTCTGGATAAACGACGATCCCCTCTCCCAATGAAACCTCTGGAGACCATTAGGGTTGGGGTTCCTCTTAGTATTCCTCTTCAAGATCTCCTCTAGTCACCTGTTTAACTGCTGAACCAAGTGAGGTACTTCTTTCCACTCCTCTCGATCCGCCAGGTCATGTTTCTATTCACTTGGGGTTTTCGACCGCAATGATCAATAAAATCAAAAATTTTCTCTCAGGGGTTTGGTCTTAAGCGCTCGACCTTATCGCACTATAGGGCTCAAATAGACCAAGCGCAATGATCGACAAAATCAGCAACTTTCTCCTGCGGATCAAGTCAATTCTTTTCTCTAGGGAAGCGTCTGAGGCTGACCTCTCATCTCGATGGTGGTTGCCTAGATTCTGGTCAATCACAGCTCTCCCTAGGTAATCTCTCTTCGAAAAGCTAGGTTTACGAAATGGTGCTTGCAACGGGTGCCGGAGAAGCCACATGTTAATTCAAGGCAGCGGACAACTTAGTAGAGATTTGAGCAGATATTTGTTCACTTATCAATTGCACTAGTTGAGGCATGGTCAAGGTGACCACTTTTTCAAATGGGGAACTAGGCCCTAGGGTGTTTGTTTCTTTTTGAGGTCGAGAAAGAGGAGATACAGTCCTTCTATTCTCCTCCCCCTCTAAGGCAGCTTGCCTAGTGCTTACCATCTTTCAATCACATTCTCAATGTTCCCATAAACGGCACCAAATGATAGGAGTGAAAGTTGAGTTTTACTGGATTGGGCTAGAATTTGGGGTAAACCGACCTCTCTGGTCGAATGGTCTAACTCCAAAGATACTTAGGTTGAGATCTGCAATCACAAACAAACATTAATCTAGCTTAGGGTCACTCCAACGTTCAAGTCAATATGAGAACAACTAGATAAGATGAGTAATAGAGTGAGGGCTTTTAGTGAATAATAACATGCCTATGAGAGGCTAGCAATAGGGTATTTATAACCTTTTCATATGGGTGATATGTCCAAGATGCCCTCAACATGTATGAAGGGTTATTTTCCTTGCATAGAAAACTTTATGTCATCTCCCATTTTTATACTATTTCAAGTGGCTTCATCTCTAGCTTTTAGGGGCAGAGCAGTACACAGGTGGTGCACCTCCTATCAGGGGTGGCAGTAGAGGCAACACTAGGGTGGCATGCATCATTTATGCAGAGGTATGCCGCCTATCAGAATATTAAATGCAACAATGAAGGAATCCTATAGTAAGTCAACCTTTTTGGTCGATAAAGAAATCAACTGACTGTCCTTCGGCTACGCCAGATGATAAGTGGTCCTCTATGCTTAGCTCTTGTCAAGACCGACGACTAACTAAATTCAATCTCCATCCACCGCGCCCTGATCGGGCAAGACCAACACTGCACAGTGAGAGGTCGATGATATGATTGAGCATTGAAGATGAAATGGGCTTGGCCAAATACTTCACATGTAATTCTTGAATCAATACAATTGGGTAGGGCCTGTTTGGCCATCCCATATCACAACCAATTATTTTTAATCTAAAAAATATAAAATAAATTATATATAATACATTTATTATTATATGTATAATTGATGTGTGATATGTTTGGGGTGAGGTGTGGGGCAAGGTTGGTAAACCCCATACCCTACCTGAAATACTTTGAGTTTTAAAAATCATGCCCCCATATCTCAAACCTATATCCCATTAAGCCACCCAAAATTTCTCCCATTCGGGAAGGGTTGAGTTTAGGTTCAGGTTTCAACTTGCCTCATTGCCATCCCGAGAGATAAGTATATAATATAAACATACCAAACCCTAACCTATCCCAAATTTGAAAAGTTCAACCTTAACCTAATCCACAGAAGATCAAGTCAGATTTCAAATTTCGAATTGAACTTATTTTTAATCAAGTCACTTTATAACTAGATAAACTCGGGTCATTCTGATAAACCTGACCCAACCTAATCTATATATTTTTCATTTTTTTCATATTTACGAACTCAAAGATATAATGGACTAGTGTTTGATCTATATGTTTTAAATTTACATTAAAAATTAACATAAAAAATTAAATTTTCAACCAATATCATTAATAGATTCCAATGAGCATTCAAATTAATATTAAAAATTATCAATGAAGCACTTTCAATATCAAATGATAAAGAAATTAGATTACTCAGCAAGCGATGCGATGGTGGTGGCGACGGCGGTGGCAGACTAGCAATGGTGGCTATGGCTAAAGTTTTGCTTAAATAAAGAGAACAAATTCTCCTTTGGCTGTAAGGTTTCATTTCATTTGAATAATTAGATTTGAATTTAAGTACTGAAGTTTTATGTTAATTAGCAATTTGGTATACGCGATACTTGTACTAAAATTTTATAGTATAAAATAAATAGGAAAAATAGTGAATAATTGGAGAGAGAAATATTAGAGAAGAGGAAAAAACTCCGTAACAATTATAAAGTTTAAAAAAATAATAATAAAGACATTTTGGGAAAATCACATGAAAACATACCAAAAGGAGGTATTTGCTTTATATGTAGTATAAATTGCCTTAATAATTTTTAGGCGGCTCGCACAGGTTAGTTTTATCGGGTTATTAGATCACCCGATTGTCATTTTTAGGTTTAGTGGGTGGATTGATTAAAAATCAACATGATCTCTCTCTTTTTTTAGGGGGATCATTTTTGGGTCCAATATGATTTGAACCAAAACTGAAAACATCAAATCCAAATATGACTTTTTTTCGAATGAATTATGATTAAATTATTAGGTTGGGTTTGGTTTTAACACCCTTAAAAAAACTCTACCCTTTTCCAAACCAACCTAAAAGAAAAGGCAGGAGAAATAAATTTAAGGTAATCGATAATTACAATGTGTTGAAGCACAGAGAAAAAAAGATAGCATAACCAGGGCTCGAGGAAGAAAGCAAATAGGCAACACGACAGATGTGGGTGTAGGCGGCATCGGGTCGAGGTGGTGTTCAGCTCTCAATCTGAGTCACTGAGCTATTGAGTTAACCACCTAACATAAATAGCAGAATTAGTTATTTATATAAATTTAACTGAATTTAAATGAGAGCTCGTTCATGATAAATATTTCATATTTGTCTGGGGTCGATTAGGTCAACTTGCAAAGTCAGATTAGTGCAGATGGAATGCCTTGAGAGTCAGTACTAAAGAAACAAGATGGCTTGAAGGCATTGAGTAGATAAGTGATTTTACCACTAATAAGTACCCTCAAAACCTCCCGTTTGGATATATTAGTAACTAGTGCACCCGGTCCTCACCTATCTAAATATTTTTTAAGTTTATTTTTTATTTTTATTTGCAAATTTTTCATTTTCTATAACAAAAATTAATGAATGCTTTGCCTAATAATAATTTTTTTAATTTTTCTTTACCATCAGAATACAATTTAAGGGTTCTATAAAGTTCCATAGTCCAATATATTAAATCACAAAAACCAATATACAATAAAATTATTAAAGTGAAATTTGAATCGTGAATACAAATTTTTTCACTGCACTGTTGTGTCTTATGATGATACAATTGTATGCATGGTTTGATCTTTTGGACAATAACTAGTTATAATATTTCCTAATATATTAATAAATTTGGATCGACAATTTGTTCATTGCAACCCTTTTTCTTGACTTGATTAATACAATTTTCTTTTGATTAAAAATATTATTCTATTCCGAAAAACATGGTTTTATATTTATTATTTTTATTATGTAGGAATTGATCAAAGGTTTAACAAAATGAATTCATATGGTTTGGTCTCATGCTTAATTAGTTCATCTAATAAATTAATAAATTTGGATTGACAACTTATTTCATTCCATCCTTTTCTTCAAGAGTTGATTAATGCAATTGCCTTATAATTGAAAAAATTAGTCTATGTAGAAAAATAAGACTATATTTATCACTCATATTAATTTTCATTATGTATGTAGGAATTGATAAGAAGTTTGTTCTCATATTTCATTAGTTCCATTTATAAGTACGAGACATGGTGACTACATCGAAATATCATAATATTTGACAATGAGAATGATTTAAGATATGTTAAAAAAACATACTAAATAATTATTTTTATTTCACTTCATGATCGACATGAAAATATATGTAAATCATTCATCAGCATACAAACTCATTAAGTAATTCCCACTTATAATTTTTATATTATTCTTTCCACTCTTTACTCTAGATAAGAATAAGTAACAGTGGGAGCCATAGGAGATACTTAACCTTGTGAATGTATATTAATGCACAAATTGTAATATGCTAGGGTTACCATGTAAATAAGGTTGATAGATTTTACATTGATGTTTCAAAAACATGTGCAAATTGCAAAAGGTTGTTATTTATGAAACTTTATTTTATAGTTCGGATGAGCTATAAGATTTGCAAAAAAAGAAGAATAAGATGAAGAAAGACAGAAATTTGGCTTTAGTCTCCATAGTAAAGATGTAAATGAGAGAAAACGATTCACGAATAGTTCGAACTCAAATTAATAAAAACTTGTATTCAACTTAATCTTTTTGAGCTCGAGCTCGGGCACATCAGTCAAATGAGCCGAGCTAAATTCAATAAGATTCAACTCAAAAAGCTCGCCAACCTAAACAAACTTTTCTATTATATAAAACATATATATAATTATAATTTAGACTTATATAATAAAATCTATAAAGATAAATAAATAAATATAATAATAATAATTCAATTTTTTATTTTTAGAAAAATATATAACAAGAAAATTTTAAAAATTTATAATTATAAATTTTGTTTTGAACCTAAATTAGCTCGAGTTAATCAAAACCTATACAAGCTCAAGCTTGAGCTCATCCAAGCTAAATAAATTGAACTTTTCTACTTCCCTATGATAAATCTTATCAACTCAAGCTCAATAAAATTCGTCGAACCTTCATCTGTTTAATTATCTCAACGAGTCGAGCTTGAACTTGACTTTTTAGACTTAACCAAGCTCGACTGGAATTTGCAAATTAATAAACTAATCGAGCATAACTCTTCTAGATTTGAACTCAGCTCGGCTCGTTTTCACCCTTACTCAATAACACCTCCAGTCAAGGGCGCTACAAAATAATACTAAAAGAACGAATTATATCTAAAATAATTTAATTAAGTTTAATTCAATCTGTTTATTAATTAAAAAAAAATTTAAAATAAAAACATCATTTTCTTAATCATCGCCTCTCCCCTTCCAAATTCAATCCTCTTATCTTTGATTCCTCTAGCCGAGAAGCGAAGTCAGATAGATCAGTAAACCATGTTCATCATGGCATCCTTAATTATGCTCCCATGTATAAAGAGAGAATAATCAAGCAAAACAATTATCATGTTATAATTACGTTGCAGAATTTTTCACATTAAAACCACATCCTACCACTGTACAAGAAGAACAGTGACCATCAGTATCTAAATAGATCAAACACCATAAATCAATACCCACAGAAACTAGAAATCCTCAACATGCTGCTGGACTCCCCAGCAGTTATATCTGGCAGGGATTTGTTAATTTACGAGAGCTCACCGTGGTCATTGTACGTCTGTTGTCAACAAGGCTTCCAATGTCACTGCAAGTTTCACGAAATATTGGAAGTCAATATACAATCAGTTTTCTCATTCCTCACAGGGAGAGCTTAGATTAGAAGTCACTGAATCTTTAGGAAGATGCCAACCTCGTTGTGGGACTGATCGTGCTCGATAAAATCTAAAGCATCCTCCTTGGTGACAACATTAACACGGCTGACTCTATTTTTGTGTGTCACGCCATATATCTTGTCAGCAACTTTCACAAGCTCTGGGCGAAATGTCGTAGTTATAAACTGAGTGTTCGCCATGTCTGCCAGACGACGGACCATATCTACGAGAAAAAGTTAAAGATCCTCAAAGCAGCAACAGAAGAGAAAAGAATATAGTGTAATAGTGATTAAACTGAAAAGACACTTGGCCACCGCCAACCAAATTCGTATTATTAAATGTGCTCAAAGCAATGGGGCAAAGCAACATGAATAAAGAAGATGCTTAAGCGAACTCATTTTCTTTCAACAAAAGATGGCTAAGTCAAACCCAACATTGTTTTGGAGTTCCGTGTTGCATAAGACTGAAACAAGATCAGGAAGCCAGACTTTTGTACCCCGTCAGGTAAGTTCCATGCATGGTGATCAGAGCACATACGAATAGAATGTCTAAAACTATTCCACTGAACAAGAAGAAGTTTCAAACAAAGATATCACAATAAATTAGAAATTTAAAGAACCAGCGTATAGCAAGGATACTTCCAACAGCGGTCCTGTACTGAGGATCAAGGGCTGCATCTATTTCATCAAAAAGATAAAATGGGGCTGGATCGCATCGTTGTATGGCAAAGATTAATGCCAAAGCCACCACAGTTTTCTGACCCCCAGACAACTGTTTCATCGACTGTGTCTCCCCTTGACCAGTAAAGGAAACCTAGAGTAAGAACAAAAGTGAAATCAAAAATCAGATTTACACATGTATTCATAAATAAGGGTAGCTCTATTCTTACGTAAGAATAAAACAGAAGACTGAAGAAATTAATAACATGCCTTCACTTTGACACCAATGTATTTCTCCACCCTTCCCTCTGTTTCCACTGGATGAGGCTCGTCATCATCTAGATCATCATCAATGTCATCGTTATCCTGTCAAATGATGGGAGGAAATCCATAATAATTGTTTCACATTTCACTCGTTAGAGGAATAGCACTTCAACATGAATTATATTAATTTCGGAAGAAAGAATAGGAGAACAAGGATACTGCAGTTGCCTACATCCAGAAACAACATATCAACAAGTTACAATGTTAGAAGGTTCATTTGACAAGGAAGAGGCAATAAGTTATCAAAGTTATTATCGAAAAAACCCCAAGATGGTATGACTTTTATCTTCATTTTTTTAACTTCCCCCAGCTTATCAGAACTTTAACCCAATAAACAGGGAATTTCAAAATCTAAACCTTTATCAGTGGTTTATGCCAATTGCAATTTCAAATGCTCCAAGACCTTCCAGCTTCTGTTTATATACAAAAAATATCACTGGGTTTGCAAGAAATGCTAAGATTTCTTCTAATTAAAACAAAAACACGACAGCTAGCCAACAAAATCTG
>JACGDI010005253.1:533779-584696 GCA_014898725.1 Jacaranda copaia | reverse complement strand
CAAAGTCATATATTGTTTCTCCAGCACCTCACCCCCACTCCTGGTTTCTTTCTCTACAATGCAGGTATATAACATCATTAAACCAACAATTTCAAACCCAGATGTCAACCATATTATGCCCAACAATTTTCTACTGCAAAGATATAAACGAAAAAAAATCCAACTAGCTCAATGATGCTATAACAACATATAAATGCATCCAACTGCACATCAAGCACTCACACCGGGAGTTGCATGATCAAGGCTTTTCTCTGCTTTAACAACCTCCGATTTGAGTCTATCAATTTCAGCTGAGAGCTCATTCTCTCTTCCCCACAAGGACCTATATATTTGATAACTGATTAGACTCCACGTCAGAAAAATTTTACATAGAAAATGACCAAAATGATAATCATACTTCCTCTCGTCGTGCAGTTTGTCTCTCTCCAATTTATACTGGTTGTAGCCTTGTCTGTATCCAGAAATTAGAGACTCCAATTCTGCTGCTTCATCTCTCCGTCCTTTTATATAGGCATCCTGCTCTCTGATATCACTCTTAAGCTGCTCAATTTCATCCCTAAGTTTTCTCTCCTGAATCAAGCAAAACATGAAAATGAGTACTTATTCTATTATCCAGTCCTTGTTATGGACCAGACATTCAGAAAGAATAAACAATACCAGTTTACTGTATCACACACATGGATCAGCAAGCATTGCAACATTAAATATGGCACAAAGTAATAAGACGGAGTATGATGGGAAATCCTGGTACCACAAATGCTTATTGGCTTTTACAAAGTTATTAATGAAAATTTACAAATGGATAGTTAGCAAACCAACATCGAAAACTTTCAGATTAAAAGAGGAACTTAGATGAGCGAAAGTAGCAATTAGTTCTTCGCCACAATTGCAACATTCCAATATCTCGGCATGTGTATAACAGCGGAAGAATGTTAATGCCAAAGTTAGGTTATCTAGAAAAACTTTTCTTCTAGAGGGTACCAAGAATAAAAAAGCTTGCAGAATAAACACGTAAAACTTATAAGTTGCCCTTACCGTTGCCTCCTAAACAACATTAAGGGTAAATTTCTTGAACAAGCAATGTTTTAGAATGGCAAACAATGAACTTAACACCATAAAATTTTGGGCTGATTAGTCAGACCCCCATGAGTTTCGACCTCCTGAAAACCCACAGTACTTAAAAATTACAATTACTCACTGGTATTTACCTTCATTTTACATTTTGCGAAAACCATTAGCATCCCTCAATAAAATTGATGACATCAACAGAAATTTTATATGAAAAATCCGAAACACCCTCAAGGTGCTCTTTAGCTAATTTATCGAGAAAATGCACTAGCACTTATTTGTAATATTTCTAAATTTGTAAGAGTTTGTTTATCACCTTAAATAATATAACTTTAATAAATTTGATTTACATTTTACATATTTAATATTGTTAAAATAGTAAACATATCTAAAATAATTTAATTAAATTAAATTGAATAATTTATTAATTAAGAAATAAAGTAATTAAATAATTAAAAAAATAAAAATTTAAATTATTGTTATATATTGAATGATGTTATATAGTAAATATATCTAAGTTTTTAGTTGAATCTATTAATTAATAAATAAAATAAGTAAAAATTAAAAAAATAAATATATAAAATATATCATCTTTTACAATATAAATTTTAATAATTTTAAAATTACAAATTCAATAATTAAATAATAGAAATATCTGAATAATTCAAATAAGTAATTTTTGTAAATAGAATATAATTTATTTACTAATCAAGAAAATTAAGTAAAGTTTTTTATTAAAAAAATACACATTCCACCACCACCACCCTAACACTGGTCGGGCGGCCACCTGGCGAGGCTGCCATGGGCAGATCTAGCAGGTCAATCTGCTGCCAGATCTGGCATGGCTGCCATGGCCATGGCCGGCAGATCTGACTATCTGAGGTCGGACTGGTTGTATGCGTATATATATTATATTTATATATATCTATATATGTATGTGTGTATGCATAAATATTTTTAACATATTGTTTTGATAGAGAACTTTCGTATCATTTTATTTTTTTGCTTTTTTTTTTATTTTTCAGTGAAGGTTAAAATGGACATTTCACTAAATCCCTCAATTTTAACAGCAGCTCGTTAGTGTCATGGGGTTAATTGTGATTTTTCAATACTTGTGGCCTGTAGGTCTTCCTTGTAAATTAGCCAAACCTCAGAGGCGTATGTAATTAACTCTATAACTCAGGGGCGTACATAATTAACTCTAAAATTTTTCTCACTATTCTAAAATTCTCCAACCAGAGTGAGGCATATCCTTTAGTTCTGTTTTGAGCATAAACTACAAGAATAATGGATCATAAAGGCTACTTTTTCACTATGAGACTCTCACTGTGGAATAAGGATTAGAAAAAGGAGGATAGGCCACTCAATTTTAACAAAACAGAGATTAGAAACAAAAACACTAAGGAATAGCATAGCAGTCAATTTTTAGCCACCAAGACAACATAAAAGCCCTTACCCTAATGCATCATACATCCAACAGCATCTCTATACATCACTGCAAACAAGGACAATTACCTGTGCTAGATTTGAAGATAATACTTGCTCATAGTCTTTAATTTCTTTTTTAAGCCACTGATCACGAGCTGCTTTATTAGCAAACTGTGTTGCACGACCCTGTTTCTGATACAGAATACTAAGCTGTTTTTCACGCTCCATGATCCTACACAACATACATCAAGAAATTATACAGCATTCACTCAGTAAATGATTTCCATTCAATATGATGAACATGGAGCGGACAAAACAAAATCAGTAAAGCAAGGCAGCCATGATAAAAGCAAATGGACAGCAAAGACCAAGAAGATTATTCTTACACAATAAATCCATTATGAACTAAACAACTTGTCAAACAACCATCTAGCTCTTCCTTTTACCTCCCCTCATGATTTGAGGAAGGTATGGGAGAAGTCATGAGCTAACTTATGATGAGTAGAAGGAAAATATTATCATTCCACTTCATGCTTAGTTGAACAACTCAGAACAACATAATGCATTAAACAACAAACAGTTAAAGGCACAGATGGAAAGTTCATCACTAGGATTCTGAAAATCACACACTCAATTTTACGTTTCCCTTTTTACAGCGCACAAGCGCTATCAACTAAGTGTTAGAAAGGCATAGACAGGTGAGGCAGTGGAAAGCATAGGGGTTTTCTGAAAGTACAAGAATGAATTAACACCAAGTATAATTTCCCTTTAGAACTTTTATGCGGTCAATTATACATTTCACTACTAGTAGTTTCAGAAGGGCTTTGTCATAGTTCTTTTGTTAGACTGATCTTGTGCTTTAGATAATGTTGACCAGTTTTCTTCACTTGTGAGGTGGGAGATTTACTAAAATATGTTCAAGCAAACTAGTCCAACCACTCACTAAAGCTAGTTCTCAACTATCAAAAGTCCAACCTTAGGAACAGGTTCTGCTACCATTTAAATTTAACAACGGACTCCTTCCTATTCTGGTAGGTAACCAAAGCATAAATGCCATGCATTTGTAGATTAGGACTCAAAGATCACAAAGATCAAGTTTGCAAGAGCACTAAAATAAGAATTTCAGATGTCATGACGCCTCTGGATCATACACAGAACCAAAAGTAACCAGATCAGTGAATAAATTCAAAACCAAAAGGAAAGAGGGAAGGGAAAGCCTCTTGCTCAGCTCAAACACCCTATTGTCCACTTCAACCAAGTGCATTTTAGCTTGTTTTTCCTTCCTAACCCACCCTCCCATGGGTATCATGAATTGAGTGAAAACTGGCACTACAAATCTTCCTCCATGTACGAGCCCATTGGTTCGTAAGGACTTAACCGTGGTCTTCAGACTTCACTACATGCAAATGGGGCAAGTACGGTTTTCAATGTGTTATGTGTTTAATGCTTATGTTTGGTATGCACTTTTTTCCCTTAGGTTTTCTAGTCGACTGCTCTATGACAGTACTATGTTGAAATATGAAAAGGGAGAAGAGTCTTAATATGGATCTGAGGTGTCTAGGCGACTAGTGGATTGATTCTCCCTTCTTATTAGCCAGCGGATAGATGGGCTGGATACCCAGTCCCAGCAATGGAATCATCAGCAAAAGACCTTCTTCTCCACCCCTTACATGCGAGAGTGGATCCAATGGGGAAAGGAAGTAAATCAGGGAAGCAAACATATGGCTATTTAAAAAAAATATGGAGCATATGTTTGAAACACAAAGGTTCTCAGAGAATACACACATACGTGAAAGAGTAATCAGTGGTTTTAAAAGCTCGGCTAAATCCCATTCTCTTTTATGCAGAACAAAATGGTGTGCGCATACAGGGAGATATTATAACATACTCCACATAAAGTTATTTTATATAGTTTTTCCAGAGACATAACTTTGAGCTTACACTCAAAGGAGGAGAAAAGAACAATAAATATAAAAGTAAAACAAACAGATGAAACTCAGCAAAGTAAAGTAGATAAGCAACAATCATGTCGGGTCATAACAGATGAGAATCAGACATGTTAAGCAGATAACCAACAACCATGTACAGTCACAACACAGAGACTCAGATATGTGAAGTGAATAAACAACAATCAACTATAGTCCCAAGCAGGTACAACATATGACTATCAAGTTGAGCAAGCACAACATCTATAGCGCAACACTAGGTTGGCTTATAGATTGATTTGCTGGGCACAAATTTATAAAAATTTGCAAGTTAATTGAAAATGACTTACAATCTTTTGTGGATATGCCCTAAAAATAGTTAAGGGAAGAAGAAACTTTAATATCACTTGATAGCTTTGTAACATCAAATATTTATGGCCACATAAAATAAGCGGGACATACCCTCGTGTCAAATTCTCCTCCTCTCTGACCTGCTTGTCGTGCAACTCCTTAATTCTAGTTAGCTCAGCATTGGAGCCCTGAATTTCTTTATCCAAAAGCTCAAGTTGTATTACAGCATCCTCCTGGAATACGAAAAACTACTTATCAGCAAAAGCTTCCTTTTATGAACTACATTTCTGTTCATATCTACATCCTCCTAGAAGTCAAAAGTACTAAGGGCTCAAGTATGGCACCTTAGCTTTAATATTCCCTTTAATCTTATCGTGCAAGTCTTTGTCATCAAGCTCAAGTTTTGCACGCCTCTTGATAGCTTCTGTCCTTTGTTTCTCTATTGCTTCTTTCTCTCTGCTTAAAATCTGAGTTTCTTTAGCCAAATCTTTAAGTAACTTGTCTAACTCCTTGCATTTTTCATGGGCATCTGAAACACTGTTGTACATTGCAGCAGATTTTTCAGAAACCTTGTGTCGATCCTCTTCTATCTGCAACAAAAGACATATTTTAAATATAGTGCAGATGCTTACAAAAATATGTAATACAAGCCACTCCAAAGGCAATAGATGTTGACATGATGTTTGCAACTCTTATGTTCAGTAAGATCAAATGCTTTACAAAGAGAAGCCATCAGCAGAATAAAGTCCTAACACAAGTCATTGAACCATGTCCAAAAACTTATCTAGTGAAGGATGAGTTATTTGCATCCATCTCCATTGATGCTTTGATTTTTGGCATCCACATCCCCTAAGGTTTGGATATTTGGAAAAAGCTTCCTCACCAGTATTTTTTGGTCAAAGATTCTATTAAAATTTTATGTGAGGACTAAAACACCTCTCTCCTAAATACTTCTTGAAAACAAAAGGCATAACTTTCAATAGACTAATTGATAGTTATTTTCCCTAATGCATAATTTTTTCTGAAGAAAATAAAGAGTGAGACCAGAATTTAAATTTTAAGGTCTCTCAAAAGACATAAAGAGTATGGGCAAATTTTCCAATACAAAAGATAATCATAATTTTCAGAATTATAAACGGCTCGCAATATAATTCTGAAATGACAAGACTGACTTGAGTTTAGTTTGAAAGGCAACTGTTCTTTTACCAAAAAAAAGGTAATATAATAACTCGTTTATTTTTTACAAATGATCATATGGGGTATCTTCTAATGCATTATTCTTTCTTTTCTTCTTTTTTTTATTATTTTTTTTTGGGGGGGAGGGGGGGGGATAAATAGTATGTATTTCTATATATAGTTGAACCTCATAACTTAAATTGTTGATCTCACATTTTACTTCAAGATAATACATTTTAAAAGACAATACTGCTTAAATTTTCTAAAATCATATACTGGTTTTCAAACATTAAAGTTCATTATTTTATAAATATGGCTTAAACATCAATTTTGATCTTTTACTTGTTTATAAAACATGCATTTTAAAGGCTAAGTTGTATGACTATTGTGTGCTCTTTTCTCATATTAAAATTACTAAATCCTGTTTTGTTACAGGAGAGGGTAAAAATTAAGCTGGTCTACCTTTTCTTTTCACCCAAAAATATATATTAAAAAAAAGAAAACGAAGAAAGGCCTTAAATGTTTTGAGTTTAGAAAAATAGCCATATACATAGAAGTCAATTTATATTATCCATATTGTCAATATGGCCTCAAAACATTAGTCTCTCATTTCTTTTTCAAAACTATATCCAATGTTTCAAACAAATATTTTGTGCACATTGAAGAGAGTTCCAAAGTTTGAAAATAATATTCACTTTTTGTGTTTTTCAGAATACATTTTCACACAAAAAAATTCTAAAACCTTCCAAGTAAAACTTTCCTTTTAAATGAAAATAAATACAAGAAAAGACAATGAACAAATAAAAAGAATACTGTAATGATGTGTCGAACAAAATGGGAAGTCATACTATCAAAAGAATTAAATTACAATTAAATAATATTTGAATCCACAAAAACTAAAAGATATAGTGGACCGTGCTCTTTAGAGAAAATTAAAATTATCTAGATTTTAATATTGTCTTTTTGTTTGACAGATAATCGATCAATCCAATGAATTATCCATCAGTGTAATCGGTTTCATGCATACTAAGTTAGGGGTATGCTTATCTTTGAAAAACTTCCAATAGAATCTTTGACAAAAAAGTTCTAGATTTGAGACCTTTGCAAAAGGCCCAAACATCGGCAAAAGGTGAACATAAAAAACCAAAACCTTGAGAGGTGGATGCAAATAACCCACTATAACTACTCAATTTTCGCATTCGCCTTGAGGGCAAAATATATATAACACAAATGAAAATAACAAAAATCTCTAAGTTATATTTAGATAAAAGTATATTTCAAACTTAGTACATAAACAAAAGGTCATTTTGATTTTTAGAAAAAGTTTTTCCTCAGGCTTATATAAGTAGACTATATGCTTTAGCATAAGTTCATAACACAAATAAAAAAATTAAGTAGTTATCAGCAATTTTACTATATATTCATGGTATACATGGGAGGCCCTCACAAATTAATACTTTTATGTAGATTTCTCACATTTCCCACCTAACCATTAATATTTAAAAAAAAAAAACACATGAAAAGTAAGTAAAGATGTGACTGAAGCTCCAGTATTGAAAATACAAACCAGGCCATGCTTGCTTTTCTGAGACCTACCTGTGTTACATGTCCTCCTAAAACAAATTGCCCAATCTTTTATGTTAAACATCAAGGAATCATTACAGGATGAAAGAATTGACCAAATCCTCCTCATCCAAAATTGCAATACAGCTATTTCCCAACCAAAAAAGGTCATTTCAATTCTAATTATAAGGAATGACACAGCAAGGCGAAGTACCTTCAATAATTGCTGCGTTGCATCATGAAGTTCTTTTTCATAAATAGTGTACTCAAGGGACTTTCTCTGTCGGTCAAGTTGCTGATATTTTTTCAATTCCTCTTTCTCTTCATCAAGCTCCCGAAGTCTGTCATCCAAGTACTGGACAACTTGAATAATTTGCTTTCTCTTATTACCTGTAACACAGTTGTTAGAAACAAAAACAAAATGAAATGAAGAAACAACTCAAGTAGCACTTGCCAGTCTCCTGCATGATTCTCAAACTTTCACGACGTCTCTCCTCATAAACTCGAGTCCCACCAATTTCCTTCAGCAGATCCAGTCGCTCTGAATCCTTCATCAATGTTAATGATGCAATCTGAGCAGAAACATATATTAGAAGGATGAGAGGAAAAATCAAGCAAAGGAAAAAATGGAAAATTTTGACATACTTTTCCCTGCTGCACAACATAATAAGGATTAGAACGAGAGAAACCAGCACTTTCCAGCAGATTCATGACTTCTGTCTTCCTGAAAATTCATAAAGCATTACATATTATTCAATCATCAACAAGGGGGTGACAGCAAGGGGACAAAGTGTACACATACACGATATGCTTTCCATCCAATACTCAAAATAAAAGCTCAAATAAGTAAAAATGTAAACAACAGATATAATAATTCTATACAATACAAATGTACACATACGTGATATGCTTTCCATCCAAGAAATATTCATCTTTCTTGACTCCAATTGTTCTCCTCAGCCGCACTTCCTCTTTATCAACCTTTAAAAGGAAAAGGAGAAAACGTTAAACAAGCAAGACAAAGGAAGAAACGCATTCCGTACATGCCAATATAGATTTGAGAAAGGCATATTATTCTTTCAAGAATAAACACAAAAGCTTATAGAGAAACAAAATACAAAAATCTACTTATCTAATAACCCAATAAATCAATAACCATGACATATTTCACAAGTAACACATCTGACATGCTTATTAATTACTTGTGGTAATATACCAAAAGGATTGACTACAAGCCAAAACCAAAGCTTAAAAAAGAGAATCACCCTTCAGCTCAATCAAAAAGTTGCTTATTCATTAAATAGTCCATAGAATAAGCCAAAGTTTTGCAAGTAGCTATAAATAGTGAAATGATTAATCAACATACACCAACTGCAACATTAAATGAACCAGCCAGTTTATTTGTTGGCATAAGGCAGTCTGATATGAACTCTAATATGGGTATAAAGAAATAAAGAATTGAGAACAAGTGGAGAAATTCAGAATGATGTCTATAGTTTGGTTGTCCATGTATTAGATAAAGAGTCTTGCTTACTATGTTGCTGTTTTGAAGATTTCTCATCTGCTTAGTTTTTCCTGCTTCCGCATCTAACTTAATATGTGTTTTCTACAACTACCACCATCATTTACCATATTACCTCTCTTTGTAAACCATTTTCCAAGTCATCTATTGTGCCTGAACAATATGTCATGAACTTTTCTTTTCATATCAAAAATAGATGTATCAGGGAATCGGCATGTCAAGAACAAGCACAAGGTGAAATACCTGGGACTGCAGAAAATAATAATGGCATATGACCATATCTTTTTAAGCCGACTGCCTCTAAAGGATTTCAGATATGATATACATAACATTCTTAGTACCAGTATTACATTCATTTACTGTCAAGTATTTAGGATCCATAGTACTGTTAGGCTTAAGTGTATTTTTGGTAACATAACTGCAGAGAAAGAGATTCTCAATCAATTGGTAGATTTTCATTCATATGACAAAAACAAGGAACTATATGGCAGCAAGTCCATAACAAATATGTAAAGCGCACATAAAATGATCATAATAAATTATCATTTCACATAAGCGAAGTTGGAAATTTTATTTATCTATTTATAAATATATATATGTGTGTGTAGATAGATAAACATAATCCAAAATTTACTGGGATACGGTTGTCGGAGTTGTCGAATACAATCTCCACAAATGCAGATAACACTTGGTGGCCCGCACCTTCCTGACAAGCAGAAAAGCAAAGAAATATTCAAAATTTGTAGGAAAATTTAGCTGAACTAATAAGTAAATCTGAGAGAACCAAAATGATTTGCTGCAGAACATACATGAAGCAAAGCTTGCCTTTCCTCGTTGCGCAAGTTATGGAATAGATCGCTTATTACAAAGCGTATCGCTGCAAGAATATGTTGGCTTGTCATTAAATCAGTCTCAAAAAAACAGAACAAATAAAGTGTTTTCAAATATTTGCAATCAACATACCATGGAAAAAATTTGATTTTCCAGATCCATTGGCACCAACTACAGAATATATATAAAATATCAATTACCTCTGGAAAACTCAACATTCTTAAATCGAGATACAAGGGTGAAAAAAATGAAGGAAAAGAAAAAAATAAAAAACACTCAAAAACTAGGCACAGATGGGAAATATGATATACCAACACAGTTAACTTTCGGACTGAATGTTTCAGCCGCTATTTGCTCCCTGTAACTCTTAAACCCTTCTATTACGACCTACAATAAAGATCCCATGCACAATTAATAAGTTAATATGCTTATTTAAAAGAAATGGGCAAAAATCAAATGAAATGAGCAACTCATTACCTGCTTTATGTACATTCCGGAATTCCAGGGCAGCTTGCAACTCCTCTGCCATTTGGGGTAGGAGAAACGCAAAATGGTTAAATCCAGGGCCCACATAAATAGTTTAGAAAATTCAAAAACGTTTTAAAGTATACTAAATTCCGTTTTAAAAACACAGAATTCAGTCAAAAATTATTAGTAAAATGAAGCAAATATTATACTCACAAACTACAAATGCCACAGAGAAAAGAATTAAATCAAAACAAACCAAAACCCTACTGAAGCTTAAAAATTGTAGCAAGTATAGCGAATATGAGAATTATTACAAAGAAAGGAAGGAGAAAATAAATAATAGCATAGAAAGATATCAGACAGAAACTGAAGTCTAGGGTTCTTCACAGAATTGAGACAAGCTTTTGAGAAAATTTTGCGAAGCCAACGCTTTAACTTATGCAGCAGGACTCACCGATCAGCGGTTGAAAACGACGACTGTAAGCTCCACTCTACCCACTGTTGTTGTGGTTGTGGTTGTGGTTGTGGTTGTGGGTTGGGTGGAGTGGGGGGGGTTGAGAGAGAGAGAGAGAGAGAGAGAGAGAGAGAGAGAGAGAGAGAGAGAGAGAGAGAGGCGGGGAGCGGCGGTAAGAAAGACAGGGAGGGAATTTGACTTGACGTTTTAAGAAACGATTTCTCGGTCGAGTTGTAATTTTCTCTACTCAGTCCTTTTTAGCATTTTCATTTTTCCTATTTTCTTTGTTGGATTTCGTAAGTTACAAAAAATTGGTTAAATTAGTTCAATTGACATTTTTTATTTTCATCATTACTACAAAATATAAAAAAAACAAAAGCTTCGTTTGACATACACACTATTAATCCCCACAACAGATGCTAATCTTATTCAATTAAATGTTTGATATGCATTATAAAAGAAGTAGGTCAGGCCGCAAATAATCCACAATCATAATTGTTCATGCTACTGGCCACTAGTTTAGTACCAGAGCTTGGGCCGCTAATCAATAATCATGAGCAATGATTAAATCAAAAGTTGAGAGGAAATTTTGAATGTGTTCTCTACTAAGTAGGAAATTATACAACTTTATCCTCCATTTGAATTTTTCACTTCCACAACCCCAATTTCCACTAAACCTACATTATCATTCTCCCCTGAAATACCAAGGAGCCCTAGCACAGCTGTTTGATGAAATACAGCAACACACCAGCATGAACTGGTTGGCATGATAGTGGTGAATACTTAAATTTTGTTTTGAGATCGCAGCCTTATTGTAGATTTTTTGCAATTTTGAACATTTTTCGTACTCTTCTCTACACCTTAAAAAAAGAATTTCCTGAAATGTTTGAGAAAATTGAATAAATGGAAGATGAGTTTGTTCAAAGAATTAATCGACCAAGGTTTACTTTTTCCCTTTTCCTCAAGTTTTGCCTATTCTAATTCATTTACTTTTTCTCCTTTTTATGTTTTTTTTTTCTTTTTTTTTTTCTAAGCAAGTTGTTTGTTACTCTGTGATTGTAGGTGCAAAGAACTATCACAAGACTTATTTTAAAATACCTCCGTTTGCGATCAAAGTTGGTGTAATAAGTTCAAAATATACCTTGACTAAGCTTATCCAGATTTACATCAAATGACCGATGCCGTGTTCAAGGGTTTTTCTTTGCGGAGTTATGAGGGTTTGCAGAGATTTGTGTTGACTGTGATTTGGGAGCTCTTTGATTACAGTAATGGATGGAGCACAGATAAAAGGTGGAAAGACTTCCGTTGACCGAGGGCATTAAAGGCAGTTTGAAAATAGCAGACAGTGTCAAACACATACATGGAGACTAGGTGAGGTTGATGTGGTGGGTAATTTTCTAGTGCAACCTCACATATCAAATAAAAGAGTAAAATAATAATCCACCCTATGTAACCCATTACTTTAATGCAGCTATTAACTAACTATCAAATCAAATGAGGCCTAGAAAGAGCACCTTGAGTATTAGCTAATCTAACGGTGCTTAATGTTATGTTTGATATGGGAGATATAAACAGCGGGCCGGCCTGCAATTTCTGCTTGGCCGGATGCTATAGTTCACATTAGGCCCTATTGTAATAATGATATTGGGGTTGCAACTAGGTAATCGCACTCCTGCTGGCGCATTCCCTTCTGATTCCCTTCTGCATAACTTTCCAAAATTGCCCTCAGTTTGCCCGATTGAATTTTCTATTAAACCTTTTAGTTTAATCAAGTTCTCCACCACCCAACGAATGATGACAACTTCAAATTTTCCTCTCTCTCCCAAAATGTGGAACCCTATCTTCTCCTTCATATTGGTGCTTCTCGTTTAACCTTCAATATGAAATGTACAATCGCATTGTAAGTATTTCCTTTTGTAGTTCCCCCTCGATCTCTTTTCTATTTGCGTTGTGGTTTGCATCTCGTTCTTACTGATTTCAGTTGTTGTTCAAACAGTGAATTTGAAGACCTATTAGGAATTGGCTTCTGGAGCGAGTTATCTGACAGGTATTGCACCTCTTTTGTCTTCTTGGTTTTGTAGTTCTTTTTTAAGTGTCATTGTAGTCTTGGAGTGCAATTCATTGAACCGAGTGTTGATGGGGGTTGTATGGTGATTTGTATAATTTTGGCGTAAATCTGTGTAGAACCGTGGAGTTTTGAGGCAAGGAAGGTTGATTGGGTATATAGAAATAATCAACATGTCTGATTACAAAATGGAAATTGAATTAGTGGCCCTGAGTTTCATTTTCTTTTCTGCCTTGAGGTTACTGTCAACCAAAGAAAAGTAAGAGAATGTGGGTAAAATCAATTGGCGTTGATAATGCAACAATATGGGACATTAAATTAAATTTAATATCTTTTGTAATGTGGAAAAAAAATAGTTACTGCTTTTGTCTCCCTGATTCAACCCAAGTAGTGGACCTTCAATTTCTTTTTGTTGTTTTGTATTATTTCTTCGGTCGTACATCTTTGGCAAAGAGACTCTCTTAAGAATTATTTTAAATCTCTATATTGATAGTTTGTTGATACATATCAATAGGATTATTAAGATGGGGACTGAAATCGGGATTTGTTGCAGTTGGATACACATGCGCATAGTGAGAAATAGTTGAGGGAGGAGATGAGGATATGCCAAGGGATGCAGAGGTTGTAAAGTAGTTTTTAAAATCAATGAACGTAGAGGATTATGAACCGCAAGTCGAACACCAGTTTTTAGAACTTTGGTATAGATATGTTGTAGATGTGCTGACATATGCACAAGTTTACTTGGAATATGGTGGAAAGTCTGTGATTGATTCCAATGATGTTATGATTGCAATTCAGTCTAAAGTCAATTTTAGTTTCCCACTGCCTCCACCCCGAGAGGTAATCTTGATGCTTTTTCCTCTACGTGTTGGTTGTTCTATGTTTGATTGCTATCTTGGATTCTTTTAATTATGGTGCTCTATTGCTTTGCTTTATCATTCTGGCTATATGTTTACTTCAAATATGAAGTATCATGACTTGGAAATAGAAAGAATTTCTTTCTTTGATTTGTTGATATAAATTTGAGAAGATTATGTGAATAGGTGCTATTGCAGTTGGCTAGGAGCAGAAACAAGGTCCCATTGCCAAAATCAATATCGGGTCCAGGAATCCCTTTACCTCTTGAGCAGGATACCTTGATCAGCCCAAATTATCTACTTGCTATGCCAAAGAAACAAACAAGCCAACTAGCTAAAGAAACAGAGAAGGATGAAGGAGCTCCTGTCCCCCTATCCCTATCCCAATCCCAATCCCAATCCTAATCCCTCTCAAGACAACCCAGATTTGTCTGTAATATTGTCAGTATAATTAGATTCCAATTCTCAACAGTGATAGTTTATGATTGATTCTTGGTCTTTGTTAGAGTGATAAGATTAATTGAAAATATCATATACATTTTTGTGGTTATCTAGAAGGTCATATTTGTTTTTGTTTTCTTTTTCATTTTTTTTTTTGATGATTATATTGGGTTTAGTAGATTCATATTTTGGTTATTTCTTAGTGAAAGATGAGTTGGGAACTTGTTTGTGCTTCATAAAGTTTTTTAATTTTTTCTTATTTTTGGTTATTTGAAATATTCACAATTTTTATTTTAGGATGAGGCAGTAACTCTAGGAGATGCAACAACTGGTGTAGAAGTTGTTTAAACTTCTTATGAATATGACAGAAAGCCAAATGGATAGTTATTTGGTAGTGACACTGATTTCTGCTCTAATGTCACTGTCCCACGATTGTAGCTTCAATAAGCAACAATTGGTCAAACATTTTGAAAGAAAGATTTTTATTCATGCACTTGAAAGTTTTATGCTATAATTGCTTAGTCATAGACATTCATATGCAGGGGTGGCTTTACCTTTAATCAAGAAAAGCTAGCGCCTTAGGCCTCTAAAATTTTAGATGTTTCCTATATGTATTTTCTTCCATATTTTAGACCTAAAAAATAAATTAGGTCTTTAGTTTAAAAGCTTCATATATATATTTTCTTTTTCAAACAATTCAGACCGAAACTAATTAGTTAAATTTATAATAAGTGATTAATTAAAAAATTAAATTTGTACTTTATTACTTTTTATTTTCCTAAATCTTAAATTCTTATTCTTTTAATTATCAAAATTATATCTCATTCATTCTTTTTCATTACTAATGACTCAATAATATTGGTGTTAATTCACCTTTACTCTAAATCAAGATTATATTTTTAATTTATTTTTCCTTTTTCAAAATTAAAATTAATAAATTCTATCAACATCTCAAGAAAAATAAAATGGGCTAACTATGTTGATCAATTAAAAAAGAATGTTAGATGAAATTAATTATAAAAATATAATTAATAATTTTGTATCTCAAAAAAGTTAGAGAATAATGTGTAGATAATAATATTTTTAATTCGTATTCTTAAATTTTAAATTTTTTAGTTTTCATGTATATAATATTACAATTATTTTAAATGATATAATTTTTTAAAAGAGTTCTTTATGTAGTTTTGTTATCGCATTATAATAATATGGACAAATTTGAAAAAATAATGTTAATAGTAAGTATCAAATATATCACATGAGATTATTGAAGTTTCAAATGGTATCTAATGTATATGTCAATCCTTATATCAAACAGAATAATAAATAATACAATTTTACAAAATTACCCACTATTACAATAGACACTATTATTCAAATTTTATATCAAACATGGCCTAAACCAACAAACACTTTGTTTTGTACTCTAAAAGATGAAATTTCATTCCAACTCAGCAATAATTACATGAGAAATAAAAGTAGAAATATGGTCTTGCCATAGGTAACTTTCAATTATAGAAATTGTTGCCTTAGCAACACAATGGGCTATCTAATTTGTTGAATGCCTAACAAAACAAACATTACAATTGGTAATCTTCGACAAGAGAGATTTACAATCTAAAATAACCGAACCAAAATAAGAATTATCCTCAATGCTAATGGGTATTGCATTCACAACAATGAAAGCATCCATCTCAAAAATAACTTGTCACTTATTCATTCCTTTGATCCAAGAGAGAGTTTCTCTGAGTGAGATAGCTTCTGCAAGAGCCGCGTGGACCCTGCCTCTATGTGGAATAGCCATGGCAGCGCAAACTCTACCTTGATTGTCTCTTAAGACAAGCCCTGTACATAAAGATGAACAATGTTGATTCATGGCAGCATCAATGTTACATTTTAACCAACCTTGCAGAGGTGTTTTCCAGCTCATAGATTCAGCAACTTGACAATTCTGATGTGGAAAGAGTTTATCTTGTTGGCCCATCCGTCATTCTCGTAGAACAGAGGTAGCTATCATATTAACTTGTCTCACCGAACTTGATCTTCCATTCCAAATAACCTGGTTTCGAGTTTGCCACATGCTCCAGAGTTGCATCAGAACTTGCCAACCAATTTCAGAGTCCAGAGAAGTCAGTACAGTATCCAACCATTGAGCAAGCCAATTAACGCTTAATTTTGAAATACAATATGGTTTTAACATGATTATTCAATATATATAATAATGTATGTATATGTGTAAATAAGCAATAAATAAAGAATTTAGAAAAAACATATCAATGTGAATGTAAAAAAAGGATGCCTTATAAATAATTGTGTTGGATTCTACCAGTTTGATTTGCAATTATATATTAGAGGAACTAGAGAGTTTTATTTGAAGCAAAAATTTTCTCCCAAAATTTAAGGCAATTTTACTTACGTATTGAGGGAGAACACACACAAACATATCATGCATTCCGAACAGGAAATGACAAATATGTCATTTTTTTGAAGACACTCTTTATTTAATTATCTTTTACACAAAACCCCTTGTCCCCTCATTTCCCCTACATATATATACACACACATATTAATATATTTTTATATTGTACACATATAAAAAATAATATTTAATTCAAATTTTGTCATGATAAAAAAGTAATTGTTTGACATTAACAGTTAAAAACTGTCGCTCAAAACATAATTAAACAAACAAATTCTTTCCAATTTTTTTTTAAATTTTTCCTAAAATATAAATAAAAATATATCACATTCTTCAATTACACTATATATGTATATATATTTCTTCCAATCATAATTTCAATATAAATATTGATATGGGATAATCCAGTAGGTTCAACAAGCCCAACATCGAAAGAGACAGCCTAGGAGGCCAACGGTAAGTTTGTTTGGTCGACCGGTATTGACCTCATTTGGTAGAGCCTGCGGTTGACTTGTATCGACTCTAGGACCACTCCAGAAGTTTGAATATTCGAGTTTGGTTGACATATATCAACCTCAAGACCCACTCCGGCATTGACTCAGATTCCTACGTGTTTATTAGTCTGAAAGGCTACATGCCTCCGCATTAATGACGCGTGACAGCCGATACAACTGCTACCACCAACTCTGACAACTCTGCCAACAACTTTGACAGAGACGTGTACAGTACCGAGATTTGGATATGAAATGACCCCCAACCCCCTGGCAAAGACAAAAGTCAGTACACCTGATAAAGGTACTAGGGTCAAATCACGCCTACCGAAAGTTATAAATACTTCAGGCTCAATTACGCTCAATATAATGTCCAATACATTATAAGCTTTACATTCTCTATATTCTGTTCGATCTATTCATCCCAACCAGAACTAACTTGAGCGTCGGAGTGCCTTAACCAGGGGCACCTCAGCTAGTTTAACGTGTGTTGTGATTGCAAACCTCAAGCCCCAAGTTATACACAAACCTGAGTACTCGACTTCCCTGGTCGATTTACCCGTATTACAATTTCCTTTTTCTCCACACGCAGCTTTCAACAGCATCAAATATATTTTCAATTATTATATTACTAAAAACTAATATATAATAATATAAAAATTTAATGTGACATAAAATATAATCAAACAAAAACTTACACGAAATATAATAGAATTCATTTTTTCTCCTAAAATACAAACAAATATAGTTACGTTCTCAACACATCGTCAATATCTCACCCCCAAAGCATATTCTTCCAAAATATCCTCTTAAAATACCCTAAAACGCATCGAAAAGTTGCCTTAATTTTTATAATTGTTTTATAGTTCATGTACCTTGTAAAATATATTACAAAGGTCAATTTGTTTAAAATTTGTCAAACATGCGCTATCTATTAGTGGCATGCTATTGAACGTGTTGAGATTTATTTTATTTTTGTTTAATTTATAAACTCAACAATTAGTATGCAGTTGCAGGACGTGTTTTGGAGATATGTCATGTCTAACACTATGTCCAACAAAGCACGAATAATTTTTTTGGGTGTTGATAAATATATGAGAAAAAATTAATAAATATAAAAGAATACCTGGATCACCTTCAGGGAAAGTTCATCTAGTTGCTCAGGGTTAAACATGCCAACATGCTTCCGGTTCTAGTAATGGTTAGCGCACCAAAGGGTTAAACTACACCTGTCGCCCTCTCACCTTTCCCCTATAAATTTACCACAGGCTGCCTTCATAGTCAAAGTATAATAAACCCTAACAATCGAAGAAGAAGGTAGGTAAATATATATTTATATATCTCATGTAAAGGAAAAAAAGTCAAGTGTCGTTTAATTCACAAGAAAACTCATATGGGAATGAGGGATTGTGTGATATAATATGCTTCTAGAAAGCTTTTCGGGCTATAAAAAATGTTCAGAACACGTTTTGAAATTGTGAGAAATTGCCGTAGTGTGTTCTAGTAAATATAATAACACACGTTTCTCTAAACTTTAATTCCTATTTTCCACTCATTAGCTAAATTCGTTATTTTGTCATGCTTGCTAAAGTTTTATCATTTCATTTTTTGGCTAGTTCCGTATCCTTACATGATTTCACCATCATAGAGTTTTCATCAAAAACAAAGTCACCACCTAAAGCAATTTATTCACATTGTTTGTCTAAAACTCATGTCATAAAGAAAATATTTTACTACATCCCCGTGATATCATGAGTTGAATTTACCATTTTACTCAAACTACATTTAATTAATTGTATCTTATGTCTATATTTGTTGATTTGATAAAAGGAATATAAAAATTTCTTTTTCATGTATCCAAGAAAGAAATAGTTACATCGCACTATATATTGTAGGTTTTGAATAACATGATTCTCACCTTTTTCAATATTTTCATAATTAATACATTTAAGAATTATTGAAAATAATATAGTGAATTTAGCTAACGCAAGATCTATGTACTGACCACTGAAATGGCCTAAGATTCATTTCGCAGTCTCAATTGGAAATTAATATATCTATTCATTCAATTTATAGATTATGCCATTTGCTAGACTCCTTTTCCAATTTACTGACAAAGTGATAAAGTTTTTTTCTTTTTTATGACAATAAAAGGTTATGATAAGACCAAGTAATTCTATAAAAAGAAACAATTGTTGCATGCTCCATTTTAAAAACTTGCATCTATATTATGTGGAATCGAAAGTTATGATACTTACTAAATTTTTTGATCCTGTTTTAACTGGCACTGTATGGATATGTGTAATATATCCAATGTATGCATTTACATACATTGTTGTTTTGGCATGGCTGCTGGATTGGTGAAGCACCTCTTAACTCTCTCATCAATCTTGCTCACTTTTCAAATATTTTGGGCAAGTCCTTTTGGAAAAATTGCGATTGGAGCTTTAGTAAAATTGGAGAATGTGCTCCTATCAGATCTTATGAGCAGTGTTCAAAAAATCGAATCGTTAATTGAATTGAAAATTTTACTGGTTCAATTATTGGTCGGATCGTAATTGAACCACAATTGAATCGTGACGTCATAATTACACAAAATATATATTTATATTATATAAATTATTTAAAAAATAATAAAATGTCAAAATATAAAACATAAAGAGCATAAATGATATTGTCAAACATTACCATCCAAATTTCACAATTTATATTATAAATGATCACAACAATTTAAATATATCAAGTCTAAAGTTTAAAGTTGAGAGCATGTAAGTTAATTCTAAATTCTAAACTCTAAATTAAGGCTTTTTTTTTTAAAACTTTTAGATAGCTTGTGTGGAGTACCTTAGCTTTCAAACTTTATACTTGGACAAAAAAGATTAAAAAAAATTAATTTCATTAAAAATTAAATGGAAAAATCGATTTGTCTCAATTGAATCATGAATAGTTCACCGATCCGACCAACCGATTTGAATGGTTTAAACAAAATATGGCATTTTTTTCAATTTTTTGATTTTTTAAGAAAATTGGACTAGTTTGCCAATCGATCCACGATCTGACTGGCCGGTCTGGTCCAATTTTTTAAACTATGCACTTATGAGACCAATCTAATGCATTTCAATCCTCCAAAATCTAAAAACTCTCTTTATTGAAAGATCCCCTTGAATGATAAGTTTTTGTTCAAAAGTACTTGGTGGAGTATTAGATAGCCATATCCCCAAAATCCCCTCCCTAGTTCATGTTGGAATGAGATCTTTACTCCTACCATTCAATGGTTGTCTGGTATTCTCCTCCATAATCTCATGCCCTTTGATCAAAAACTCTAAGAAAAGGGAATCATTCTCGCATCTAAGTACCAACACTATCGTGAGTTTGGGAGCACAACATATACTTCTATCTCTTGTCATCTTGCAAAAAAGTGTGGAATTACTGTGCTATATTTCAATTCATTGTACATGATACTACTAATATTTCTTTGTTATTTCAATCTTGGAAAATGAGATCTTTTGCAAGTCCAAATGTTCATGTCAAACAATATCCCTATTCTTGTGTGTTGGTGCTTGTAGTATACAAGAAATTAGTGACGGATCTAGAAATAAAAGTATAGAGGGGCCAAAAGTTATAAAAATATAAAGTTTAAATATAAATTTTACTTTTTACGGACTTAGAATATATGATCGACATCGAAGTTGAGCACAGTGATTTTTTATACCATAAATTTCGTTAGTAATCAAATTATTATCAAAATTTTTTTATAATATCATTCTCAATATAATAAACATAGAAATTGGCTAAAAAATTATTTTATTTTATTTTTGAGCTTTTTTTTTCGTAATATTTATAGTCTAAAATTTTTTCTTACTTGTAGCTATTAAAAGACAAAGAAAATTTAAAAAAGTCTTTTTAAAATATCAACTTACTTTTGTCTCTTTGCTTCAATCTTGTTAAAGTTAAAAAGATGAATTTTTCAGTTGTTTTGCAAGTCCTTGAGGTTCTTTTTAACTAAACCTAACACGAATATAATGAAAATACTCTTATGGGTCTAACGTAATTATACTCCTCATTTGATTAATTGATTGTGAATATAGACTTAAAAGTTTATTTTGAGTTTATAAAATCAAATAAGTAAAAATTAAATTAATTAAATTTATTTTTTATCATTAATTAAAAACCAATTAATTTAATTCAATAAATGAAAATAATTAATTTTTTCATTTAAGGCCCAACAAGAAAAGTTAAATCTTTTAAAATTAAGGAATGTTAATTAAAAATTAATATCTTAATTAATATTAAATAATATATTCGTTTAAAATCTAAATTTAAATGAACTATTATTAAATCTTTATATATATATATATATATATACTAGAAAAAAGCGCACTGTGCAAGACATGGTGTCAGGCCTGTTCGATTTAAATAAATGTGCTCATTCACCAAGCTTGTATTAACACGTAATTATTAAGTTTTTAATGCTTCAGAGAAAATAATAAAAGAAAAGGGAAAATTTTCAATCTAGTAAAGCAAATAAAAGATTCATCCCTTACAACCATCTTAATTTAGGGAAACAAAAATTTGAAAAATAGAAATAGAATCTAATGCAACTGAAAGAACGCACCTTGCTAGGCGACCAATTCTAACCAAATGAAATATCAATTAGGTCTTGAGCCAATGGTCAAAACTGGAGAAAGCAATCATCGATTAATCGGGCCCCCATCTTCATGCAATGTTGTGCCAATTGTATTCATGTTATTTTGAAGTTTTATGTATGGTAATGGTGAAATCAAGTGACTAAGCCACTCGATCAAACTCAATGCAGTACTCCATTAGGGTGCACAATTGTCCAATTCTAGTTCTTGGTCGAACATATTTTTTGAGCAATTAAATCTGACCCACCCCTTAGCACCAGATTACAATTACATGTTCAACCAGATTCTAGCGAAAACTAATCCGACTTTGTACCAATTTTGGCAATAAATAAAGCAGCAACCTGCCTAACAATTAATGTCTTCATGCTCCAACAATTATTTTCATAATTTTAGGTAGGCCCGCCCGCCCGCCCGCCGGTCAATAAATTAGTGTGATGCAATCCATCCATGCTTGCATTTAATTTTCATGCAGAGCTTATCCATCAACATCCTGAATGCTAAAAAATAGGATTCCGACCAATGGCTTAGAAAGAGAATTCCCATGTACAGCACTATTCTCAATACAAGAGTTATGCAAAATTCCCATGCAAACTAACAAGCTTTCCTGGTGCGCGCTATAAGAGGCATTGGAATAAGAAAAAGTCGATCAAGAACAGGATTGACATAGTCAGCCATTCCCAACAATAGCCATCCTCGTGTCAAGTAGAAACACGAAAAAATCTTTGAGATATATAGATATATAGATGTATATATCTAATCCTGAAGCCAACATAGTTCTTTCCTTTTATGTTACCAAATCGTTTTTCCATATTATTATTTTACGCTCCTATGGGGTAGAAAATTACATGTCTTGCTCTAAAAAGACAATAAAAATCAAATTTACATACAATTCAACAAATAGCAATTTCTTCATTCTGACCTGGATTTCTGCATTTGACAGACCTAAAACACATGTTTCTGTTTGTCTACCAAGCTCCTATAGCTTAGCTTCTCCTTGCTTTCAGAGAAATCTTTGCCGTCTTTGATATGAAGGAATACCATCATCTCCACACCTAAAAAACTAAAAAAAAAACATGAAGCTTCCACAAATGTGTGATGCTAGATCCAAAGTCTTTGTCTGTACCCCCCATAGCGCCATGTTGGACCAAATAATTCTCCAAACTTCTACGCTACTAAAGACAAGTTTTGATTGTAATTTCTATTCTAGGTGTTATCGTAAATATTCTTTGCAATCAATGAGCTACTTGAGCTAATAATCTTTGATGGAAATGAAAGAAATAGCAAATTGTGCCAATAATTAATTCTTTATGGACCATTGGCAGTTTCAAGTTCAGTACTCTAAAATTTGCATGGCTTCCTTAATATGACAGATGTAATAAAATGTAAATCCACAAAAATTGCAATTAATATATGCTCATAACATAATTTAACGTTGATCAAGTTTGCACCTCAGTGACAAAATATAGAGGCAATTTCTCTTTTTTCTACTACTTCCCCCGTTTGTGAGTGTGTGTGTGTGTGTGTGTGTATCTTGGCGCTTAATTAGATTAGGTTATAGAAATCTTGAAACAACAATACATGGTCCTTTAAACCTTGCTTAGAACTCATCCTATTTTCATGCATCATTAAACGTATATGTTTCGGGTTGTCAACTAAGGGACTCCTATATCTATTACAAGACTTCAGATGGCAACTAAATCCACTTTTGTTTACTTTAAGGAAAAAGTTGAAAGATGAATATTTTTACAGATTAACTTTTCAAATAAATTGGATGCTTGTGATGGCTACGATTCAAGCAAACCCTAATACTTAAAGGAAAGAGAATTTGTGAATTTTACATGGTTTTTCCTAAAGAGAGAAAGAAAGATTGCTTTACTTGAGATGTATGAGCGAATAGCTAGCATATTAAGATGTACTTTCTTAATAACAATACTAATGGCAATTTTAATCGAAAAGACTGATTCTCTAAAACTTCTCCAATAGTTTTTGAACATGACTTCTAGCAGCAGGACACATTCTCTCGTCTTTGCCAAAACTAAATGACTTTCCAAAAATATAAATTAAAGGCTAAGCATTTGATTTCAAGAATTTGTCATGTTTAATATTGTTGGAAGGACAAATTATGTATTTGCTTTACAACACACACATGAGAGAAATAACTACAAGTGGAAGTGGAAGTCAATTGCTTTTGTCTTATATCAAGGGCTGCAATTTTCTCTCCACTTCCCTAGTGATTTTTTGGTCTCAATTTTCGCAATATCTATGGTGATGTGGGTCGATATCTACTATTAGTACCTCTTTTTCTTCTTCATTTTTGATAAACAAAAAAGGGCTAGAGTAAACATTCTCAAAACTTCATGTTTTAACTACGTACCTTTTCTATGTAACATGCGATGGATTGATAGTCAGAAATCTCATGTAGATCCAGAGCCATGTAGGCCAACTCCGTGGCATGGTTCCACAAAGAATCAGGCATTACCTGTTTCACACATGAACGCTTTTCCCTCCAACATAGTGGAAGGTGCTTTGGTTGATAATTTTGCTTTATGAAGCAGCAACCATCATCTATAAAGGGAGAACCTAAGAAAATTATTCGAAAATAAGAATGAACTTGATAGTGACAATCAAAGTTGATGTTTGAGGTGCCTAAATTTCAGGCAAACCAAAAACATAAATTAATATTTGAGGTACTTTTGAATTTCAGTACGACACGCATAACAAATATCTAATAATTTTAGATTCCTTGGTATTCGGTTATGTAGATAGATTCTCTCTTATATGCCAGAAAAATAGAAGATATTTATATCAATAATTAAAAACCTCACTGTCTCTACCCTTTCAAAGAAAATGAAGTCAAGAAACAATCTGAGACAAATGCCATATCTCTACCTCATTGTCTCTACCCCTCACTGTCATTGGCAATGTTTGTTTTACCTAAAACCGCAAGCCTTTCGGCTAATCAATAATAAAAGTTGGAAGCCGTCCAAGATTTTAATGGGAGCACTTCCGTACTTGTGGAACAAAGATTACTAAAGTTTGGAAGTTGTGAGTTTGCTGTTTTGGGGGAACATTGGAATCTGCCATTTTGTGGTGTTGAAGGTATGTAAAGAGAATAAAAGATTAATCTTTTAAACTTGGACCATCAAATCTCAAGTCGCTTATGGTTTACAAACAACTAATGTTTCTAATGCACCTTGGATTTCAACATACAGAGAGCTCAATATTTTGAAGTAAAGAAGAAACAAAAGGTAGCAAACAGCTGTAGATATACATTATATTCGATTATAAGATAAACAAGTATTATATAACATTTAATATGATTTTGGGATCAATATCTTCTCTGGAGAATTGCATTATAGTATTGAACTTAACAGATATAACAAACTGAGTACTTCACATGGAGCTGCAGAATGCCAACGAGATAACTGCTGAGTGTTTCTCTTTGAAAAAAAACAGAAAAATGCTAAATGTCAAATAGGCTTAGCAACTTCCACATAGAATCACAACTCAAAAGAATCTTGAATTACTGTATTAAAATTGATTTCACATGGATATGATATTCAAAAGCATTCCATGCTAACAAGTTCCTCCCTCTTACAACCTCTGAGAACACATCGACATGTGGAAAATCATATTACATGTTAAATTATTTTTGCTCTTATTGACTGCCTGCAATAGATAGACACAATATAGCATGTTGAAATAAAGTTAAACTTACAAGTTCTAGTAAATAATTGATATAGTTAACACATAACATAATGCCTCAAAAATCATCCTCTCAAAAGAAGAGTTGAGTAGCTACCTTCCACATTTCTATTGAAGCTTGCTCAGATGACACTTATTATCTGTTTCAAGAATAATATAAGTCCTAAAAGCAAAAATCAGAAAGGAGAAACATATCCGATTCTTCGACCAGTCACACATGAAAGTCTAACACCAATTAGTTCTAGAAATAACATGGGCACTGAAAACCACCCACAAAACAAAAATATATTAATAAGCAACACAAAATCAAACAACACCCCAAGACGAATATATGAAAGATCATTTAAAATCAGTATTTAACTGAAGTAAAAGAAAAAAAAATTCAAAAAACAAAACTAGAGAGAATAAAATATCTAACCAAAATCGTAAACACTAACACTGCCCCTTTCCTTCTTCTGTAGAGAAATACTACATAAGATCATTTAAATCCAACCTTTAAATAAAATCAAAAATGTTTATAAAAATCAAAGCCAAAGAGAATAAAATACCTTACCAAAACCATAGAGAAGGTATTTTTCTGCTTTTCTTGTCTTCTTATTTGGGTTGCTCAAATGCTTCAACAAAAGGTATTTTTCTATAATGCATTTTTCACTATGCACATTGAAGTGAAGAACACGAAAAGAAGCATGGCACACAAATTTCCTATAGTGTGAGATCCGCAATCCGCAAAATCATCATCTTGTACAACCACCACCCGAAGCCATATCTAAGAAATCTACAATCCTCAGCAAATTGCATAAAAAGAAAGATAATATCATGATAAAGTTAGAGGTAAGGATGATGGAGTAGTATTGGGAATGGGTGGGAGTAGGCTTTTCAATGGGTGCATAGCCCTTCAAAATATATCTTGTCTTGTCTTTGGTTTTTTCAAGTAAAACATCAATAAATTCATATTTTTTTCTAATCTTCCCACAAAAGATCAAGCAATGAACAAGTGCCATAACAAAGAGTACAACTTTATGAAGCATAATATCACAAAACGATGTCATTTTTTGTAGAAGCTAGAAACATAATGAAAACACCACCAATTTCTTCTCACCATGCTTAAAAAAAATTCAAAAAGTCCACACTTTCTTCCAACCAATGCGAAATGGGCCCACATTTAAGGCAAAAAGACAAAACAAGATACAATTCTTACAACCCAATGTATAATTGAATAAAGCACATGACCTTAAAACAAAGTTGTTTCATACGCATTTAAAAAAAAAAATCTGAAAGAAGCACTCATGCACTGGAGCACTATTCATACATGCATCCACACTTATATAATATAATAATAAATGTACACACACACACAAAGTTGAGGGGGCCAAAGGCCCCCACTTGCCCGCTGTAAATCTCTCCCTGCAAGAAATGATAAGAAGCATAAAGAGATCAAATCACAACTGAGAAAAGAATTTGGAAGATTCACCACTATAGCGTGGTCGCATTCAAATCCAACCTCTTAAAATCATATCATAGGAGTGGAGATTTTTCCACAGTTGTTGTCTTTAATATTTTCTTCCCCTACGAGAACTCTACTAATTGCAAGATTATAAGATAGATTCCTCCTAATCCCAGCACTTTCCAACTTAATACTAATGGTGCATCCCAAGGTAACTCTGGCACCACTAAAGCTACAAGTATTCTTAATAATAGTGATTATGGAGTTCTCTTTGCATTCCTCCATTCATTGGGCCATGCAGTAAACGCCCTATTTTAAGAGGATTAAAAATATGCTCTCAAAGGAACATCATAAATATCATTGCTGAAATAGATACTCTGGTCATTATGCTTCTCATCACGAATCACCAGCCGCATTAGAGTCTCATCCACATAATTGGAGAATTAAGGAATTTCACTACCTCTTGAATGTCTCTTTCTCCCATATATATAGAAGGTAATATATATTACTAGAAAAAAGGTCTATTGAGACACATTTGGAGTAACACTTTTTAGAAAATGTTTCAATAACCTCTTTATTGGGGCATATTGCATAAAAGTGTGTCTATACTTAAATTGCTTATTTTTATTTCATGAAAATTTCCAAGAAGTCTCTTATTCAAATATTTTATTAAAAAAGTGTCTCATTTATATTTTGTACTTACTTCGATTATGACACCTTCTCAAAAGTATCTTCTTATTATTTCTTATAGAGATACATTTACAGAAATATCTATTACATATTTAATTTTTATATTTTTTTTCACTTTTTGGAGAGCTCTAATAATTTTTGAAACATATTAACACAAACAAAAGGAACAAAACAAATACACAATTGGAGTCTATTTAAAAAAATTGACTACTTTTCATTAAAATTGGTTGAGTCTTCTCTTTTCCCATCTGCCCTCAAATCACTCCCAAATGCCTAACCTCTTTCGATTGAGAATCTCTTTCCCTCTAATCCCTAAAATACTCTACAACCACCTCTTTCAATTGAGAATCTCTTTCCCTCTTATTCCTAAAATACTCCACAACCCTACTCCATGTTGTTGGAGAGTTGATGCAACACACTCTCCAAATTCCTATACACACACGCAAAACTATTAGGAAAGGCTTTTAATGACAAAATTAAGTTTTCTTCTTTCTTTTTCCCCTATCAGGCAATTAGAATTTCTATACTATTTAGGTTTCTCTTGTTTTCTTTTTTTTTCTTGACCAAGGAAATGAATATCTTGTCTTTTTGGTCACATGATCAAGATTATGTTCTAATAGAATTATATATATAAATAGATAGACAATTGAAGTTGCACTAGTACATATAGAGTTGGGTTTGTGCTTTATGGATCTTTTTCTCATATTATTGTCTCCATTTATTAAAGCTAATAACAAAACACTTCTCTTTAGCATAAGAGAATTTTTTTAGACTTGGTATATATTCTCATACACTCTATGAAAAAGAAGAAGAGAGATTCAATTTCTAATCAACAACAAAATTATATTTCAATTATAATTCTATTCATTAAAGAGTGCAAAAACATAGAGAAAAGTTTATAAATTCATAAGTTGTAAGGGGCTGCCTCATGGCATTAGAAGAAATGTGCAGCACTACTACAAATAAGCTCCAACTTGTCTGCAATTCTTGTCATCTTCTATTGCCAAGTGTGAACTATAATTCTTACTAAATAGTTGATTGTTTTAAAGGATTTCGTATGTGGGAAAGGTTATCTTTTTAACTCTTTGATCACTTATGTTTCCTTTTCACATCTAGAGGACTAACTTTTTAGAATCAAATGATTTCTTCTCTTCTTTTTGCATTGGAAAATATTAATAGTTTACTTGAACCAAATTGTGAATAACCTATGAAGTCCTCTAATTCATGAGGCAAAATGTTTTCTTGGGGTAATTTAGGTAAATTGAATTTAATTTTTGGTAGGAAAGCTAAAATTGCATTGCTTTGTGGGAAAATGTTAAATTTATGTTTGTTTAGTTTCAATTCACGGGAATAAAAAGCATGCATCTTGTTTTCAAAATCATATTTTGGCCTAGTGAGAGTATCTAATTAGATATCGGCCAATGCATTAGTTGTGACGTGAGAATAGTTGTAAGTTGTTATACAACCACAAGTTCCATTTTGGGGTCTCATTGTCTAGTTCATATTACTATAGTTTCTATTAGTATTTTTTAATTTCCAAACTATTAAGTAAACATTAATATTCAATTTAAAACTTGACATCAAGTTGCCCTTTCTGCTTATCTTATGAAATAATACATAATGTCTAGTACAATGTTTTTCCTCTTGTCTCCAGATGAAAAATTAGTTGTGTGAAGGTAATATTAAAAATGTCAATGTTGCAAAGTTAACTTTAGCCAACACTATTTTTATTATGTCATTATGCCAATGATAGTTTTTTTTTTTTAATGTCAATTATAGATTTATGAGGTAATGTCTCATATTACTTACAAATTCTTCAAGTTGTATGGTAGAAGGGAAAGATAGAACTTACTGCAGGCAATTGGATTTCAAAAAAATAATTAGCTTTTAACATTGATGGAACTAGATTTGCTACTTGTCGAGTGGTACACTATATCATCATAATATCATTGCCTATAAACTTATACCCTTATATTATTCAAAAATATTTTCACAATATATATTTTCATTTTTAATCTTAAGGATGGATCTATTAGAATAATTGGGTGGCCAAGTATGCATGTCATTTTAGATGAATCTAGACCTCACAAGTCACTCACGGCATGAATTATAGGTTAGGAGCTTTAAGTAGAGTATTTCGTTTATTTCAACAATCATGCCAAAGTTGTTTATTTGTCCTTTATTCTTTGAATTTTGCGAATCTATTTATGCACTGACTCATGAGACTATAATTAACATAAATGATATAACAGATTATGTTAGTAACAAAGTTGCTTTTTGGGTAGGATTAATTCTTTTGTTTTCATTCCTTAAACATGAATTTGAACTCTTATCCTACATTCTCTTCTGATTGGTGCTTGTTTTTTTCACTTATAGCGAATTATTTATTTTGACAAGTTTGTTTTATGTGTCAATTGGATGGCCAAAAATGTTGCAGTTTAAAATAAGTTGAGGCATTGTTAATTATGGTACAATGGTTGAAAATGTGACTCAATCCCATGGATGCATATAGACTTGTATTCTATGTTTCAACCAACTTCGACATAACAAGCTATTGTACACTGTCATATATAGAAAATTATTGGTAACCATGTCGAAAGTTAATGTTATAGTTTTCTCTTGACATGTGATTTAAACTTGAAATTTAAAATGAGTTTTTGCAGCTAAATTGAGCCATTGGCATCGCAAATTTGAAGATGAAAATTGAAAATATAATTTTGAGTAAGAATAAAAATGATTGGGCCCTATTTGTTGGGTCATGAACTTGATTTCTTTTTTTTTTTTTTTTTTTTTTTGAATTTTGAAATATTTTATCATATTAAGATTCAAGAATGTGTTTAATTCAATATTTTTTACTTCTATTTTTTTAAAGAATTGTTTGTATTTAATAAGAGAAGCATTTTACATATCTTGAAAATAGAGAATTATGACAAAATCTGAATGTCCATAGCATTTTCTGTTTCTATCCTTGTTTATGGTCCATAAATTAAGTCACTTGGTACGAGTTTGAGTTTTTATCTCTTATTGCTTTCCTTAATCTTTTTTTCCACTTCTTAATTTTGCAATTATGTAGGCAAGCTCTGGGAATTAGCATGGAGTGGCATACCATCATATTTTCATTATGTAGTGTGGTTACTTCTCTTGTTATGCGTAATTTCCAATCAAATATCCTTATCAACAATGTATACTGGTTGAATTTAGATTGTTTTGTTTTTAGTAAAATGTCTTTGGAAAGTGATATTGTTTTCTCACACACACACACACATACCCCTTTATATATTTACTCGATGGTAAGAAATTAAGGAGTTACAAATAGCTACATTCTTGCACTAGGCTTACTTTTGATAGAGGCAACAACATTAGATAGTGGATTTTGGAGCTTGCTAGTTGGAGCTGCATTGAGGAGCTACTTTGATTACTCACACATGTAAAAAGGCCTAATCTTTTAAAGCCAATCACATTGGAACCGCACATTGGAGAGATCATCAATTATATAAGTGTGGATGTACAAAGAGTTACAAACTTCATATGGTATTTGAATACAACATGGATATTGCCGGTACAAATCTCTTTAGCTATATATTCTACATATGAATCTAGGAATGGGAGCTTTAGTAGAATTTGTTGCAATTTTCATGGTAGTGCCTAGGAAGTTTGGTTTGATGAAAACTACAATTGAAGTTTGTTACTTAGATGCTCAAGTTGACTCTATATTATGTTTAGATAGGGACATTAGCTTTTCTCTATTGAAATCTTATTCATTTCATTTTGAAAGCCATAAAAATGAATGGTTTGGACATTGTTGGATGTTGAAATCTTTGTTATTTTAATTTTTTCTTACATTTGAATTATATGAACAAACTTTTAGTTAATATTTTTGATTTTGTTATTTTATTGAATGCATGAATTTGTATAATAAATAATTTATGTTAATAAGGTACTAACTACAAATTCATGGATATACATAATTAAATTGGTTTTTTGAGACACTTTTAGCTATTAAAACACTTTCCTATACTTAAAGAGGTACTATCATGTTGGGATACTTTTAGGTGTCTTATAAAGTCTATGGGGACATTTTCAATTTATTGATCATGTTTTTTGAAGTGTCATGATATCATATATAGATACACTTTTAAGTGCTGCAAATGGCCTCTAAGAGGATAGTTTTTAGTGTCATATTTAGTTTTAGATTAATTACATTAAACCCCCCAACCTATGGCTCTCGTTGCACATTGCCTCCTAACCATTGTTAATGTACAATTTCACCCACTAAACTAATTCAAATGTGCAATTTCACCTCCTGAACTAATTAAAATGTTCGCTAATACCACATTTTGCACTATTTTGGTGAAATCTAACAAGAATATTCTATTGCATTCAACTCACGTATCCAATGCTTTTACATTCCATCGAAATAGTATAAATATGGTGTTGGCGAATATTTTTATTAGTTGAGGGGGTGAAATTGTACATTAACAATGGTTAGGGGGCAATGTGCAATAAGGGCCATAGGTTGGGGGGTTTAATGCAATTATCCTTTTGGGTAAAGAAAAGTAAAAATTGACTAAAGGTGGTCAATTAAATAAATAATAAGCAAAAAAAAAAAAGGCTAGAGAGCCCAATTAATCAAACCCACCAAGATAGGCATTTAGAATCACGTTGGCTGAAGCCTATTAATGATTTAATCACTATAAATACCAACTTTCAAATTTAAATGGAATATGAAAAACCACTTTCAAGAAAATCTAGAGCTCTGCTTCCACACAAACGCATTCAAAATAAAGAACTCTTTGAATTCTGTTAACTTTCAAAAAGGGCTTTAGCTTCATTTATGAGCCGTATCATTTTGGCATCATACTATGGGAACTTTCATCTAAGAAGAAGAAACACTGAGAATGTAGACAAAGGTCTAGAGCTCAAGACTTTGATACCTCAATGGTACTCCGATATGAAGCATAAAGTGCAGTAGAATAAAGGCACCCCACTACCGATAACTGAATGGGCACTTAGTATGTTTCCTATTCTCGACGCCAAATTGGCCCCTATATCACATATGTTGAAAAACAAAAACTACAAGATGCCCAAGTTATAGACGCGGAAGATCTCTCTTAGTTAGGGCCACGTGGTCGAAAAGAAAAGTTGATGAGGCTGACTTTAGAGCTAGAGAAGACCTCAAATCTATAGAGATCATCCTAGGTGACCCTTTGAAGACTACCAAGTTAGGAGATTTTTTAGACCTAGATCTTGAGAAAGAGCTAGTCAAATTCTTAAGGAAGAATGTTATCTTTGCTATTGGAATAGTACCCCACAAGCCAATTAGATTGACATGTAAACTATTTCACTTGTGATACAATCTTGATTGAATGATATTTCTTATAAATGGCCATCTTCATCTTATGCTTTTATTTCTTCATTAGCATATGGTTGAAGCCCTTAAATCACACAAGACTATAAAACTTGGTCATGCACTGGGAGGTAATCATGGAATAAATCTTATGCGGTCATGATCTTAAATATCCCAAGTCATAGAATCTTATGAGACAGGATATCTAAGATTCGGATAAACTTGCACTAACGATGCATAATCTAAGAGTTGGATGTTGTTCCGTTTCATGAACAAACCATATGTGATATAGGTGCATGTTAGTAGGTGCGTGTTAGAGAACAAGGCATTGGAGACCCACCGGGAAAATCCACTAGATAGTCGTAGTGGCTAGTTCTCCAGCTTACACTAGTGTATATAATTAGTCCTTTGACCTGAGGATCCATTGTAACCTTATGTTTAGGTTCTTATGCTTTGACTCCATCTTGGCCACTTAGCAAGCATTCTAGTGGTGATTGGTCATGAGCTACTTAGATATAGAGGTTTATAAGATCTAAGATGGGATCAAACTCTTCGTCTTTGTGAAGGGCGAGTGTATCTTCGATATGTTCTATAATGATTGATTCCAAGGACTCCTTGGCCAAGGCAGTATAACAATTTAGAAAAGGAATTTTTCAAAGATGAGGTTACAAATTGAAAATAAATATTAAGAATAGATGCATAATATTGAGGCTATTAGGGAGCCGACAAATATCTTGCAGGCCTCTTTCGCGGAATGGGAGATGGAAAGACTGTATTTACATGGTACGCATAAAGCTAAAATGGTTCACCAAAAGCATCATTCAGCCAATTGTTGGGCTCCATGGGCTTGAGACTGGACATCGGTTATGGAGATTGGGTTCTTTTCAATTAATAAAGATTAATTGAATTGAGTTGATTTTAAAAGAGTTTAAACTAATGTGAATATATGATATTCTAAAGTCACAAAGGTTGTGAGCTCATGTCTAATGAATTGTAGAATCTAATGGGTCATACACAAAATCCAATTGGCAATCCTAAATATTGAGGGGAATTTTCTAAGTGTTAGAAGAATTCTGAGGTGGCCGAAAATTGAGGGAATTGGTCGACACAATTTAGTCATCTTGGTTTGATCCATTTAATTTTTAAATTGATCTAATTAATTTAAGGAGTTAAATTAAGACCAATTAAATTAAGTGTTAATTTAAGTTGGTGCCACATGACTATCAATTGGTCAAGTTAACTTAAAGAGTTAAATTAACAAAACTAGCTTAAAGAGTTAAGCTAGTTGATTTAAAGGTTAAGTTAAAGTTTAATTAAATTAAAGTGTTTAATTTAATTAAAAAGAAGAATTGATTTTGGAGGGAGAATTCAAATGAAATATTCATTTCATGCTGAATTAGAATTTAATTAGGTAGACATTTCATGAGATGAAATGTAGATTCCAAATTAAATTCAAATTTAACATAAATTAACATGCAACTTACAAGATGCTTGCAAGTTGGCATGCTTAGGTGGCACCTCCACCTTGAGGAGGGTGTGATGCCATCTTGGCATCACACCATCTCTACTCTATATACAAATATAGAGGAGGGGGCAACCAACACTAAGAAAACACACACATTTTGTGCATCTAAAAATTAGATCCAAAATTCCCTTCAAAAGTGATTCTCTCATGAATGGAGGCTTCACTCTCTTCTTCACCTCCCTCACCATTTTTGGCCTCCTACTAGCTCTCTTTCTCCTTGATTTATCTATCTAAATTGAGGAGAAAAGGATTATCAATTAGCGTGTGGACTTAGACATTAGAGGCAAGACAAATTTTGGATTGCTTGCTTTGGTGATCCTCTGTTCCAATAGTGCATTTTTGGATTCTATTTGAGGTCTTGCTAAATGATTTTGGAGTTGAAATTTTTACTAGACATTCTTCATCGAGTTGGTGAAATTTTGGTCCCGATTTAGCCTAAATATAGGGTGATTTGCCTGATCAAAAGTTGATCATACTCTACCGCGCCATAAGTAGTTTACCTTCAAGAATCAAAGCTCTACTTCGAGTTTTTGATTATATTTTGCTTGCAAGGTAACAATCTGACCTTAATCTATTATATAAGCATGATTTAGATCATTGGATTGGTGTAATCTAAGTTAGATTTTAGTTTTGAATATTTTAAATTGGATCCTTAGCATTAAACCCTTTTCATTTACATGGAGTGTGATAGACTTGTGAGAAATCTTTTCTGATGTGAACATGACCACAAAGTAGATCCAGATGGAAAACTAGTGAAGTAAAAGAAAAAGAACTTTGGAGTGAAGTGAAATTAAATAATCAAGTAAGATATGGACAAGTTGCTAGAGGCTAAGTGCATTTGATTAGTCTAACATACTAAATGGCTAGCTAACATGGTGCTTGTGCCTAAACACAACATAAAATGGAGGATATATATTGATTTCATCGACCTGAACAAAGTTTTCCTGAAGGATCTATTTTCCCTCTCAAATATAGATGCATTGGTAGATTCTACGACAAATGTGGGATGCTGAGCTTCCTAAGTGCACATGAGGGGTACAACTAGATCAGTTTGGCCCTAGAGGATCAAAATAAGATAAGCTTCATAATAGCACATGGTATATACAACTATAATGTGGTGCTTTTGGGGCAAAAAATGAGGGTCCACTTATCAAAGGTTGGTAAATCACATATTCAAGAACATGATTAGGAGAAAGATGAAATTATACTTAGATAATATGCTGGTGAAAGCCACAAGTAGAGAGACTACCTTTGTGATCTAGGAGAATGCTTCACCATCCTATGGAAGTTTAATTTGTGACTTAACCTGGCAAAATGCGCCTTCAACATGTGTGGAGGAAAATTCCTAAGATATGTGGTGTTACAGTATGGATCAAGGCCAACCCCGATGAGATAAAAATATTACTCTAGATGCAGTTTTCGCATAACATCAAAGAGGTAAAGATGCTAGTTGGATGTCTAACTACTTTGAACTAATTCATTTCCTGCTCTAGAGAGATGGGAATACTATTTTTCAAGATCTTTAGAAGAGCTAAAACCTGTGAGTAGATTAAAGAATGTGATAGAGCTTTCTAGCAACTAACAGCATATTTGACGTCATCTCCATTGCTAAGGAAGCCAAAGATAGGTGAATCCTTGTACTTAACCACTACTAAAGTGGTAGCAAATGCTAGCTTGGTGCGAGAACAAGAAAGGAAACACCAATTGGTATACTATGTAAGTCCAAAGATGGGATATTTCCCAATTGAGAAGTTGGACCTAGTAGTAGTGATTACAACCTGAGGAGCTTTGTCCCTACTTGCAAGCTCATCAAATCATAGTAGTTGAAAAGAATACTGAGCAGTCTAGAAGTATTTGAAAGATTGGTCAAATGGATCATGGAGTTGAGTTAATAACAGAATTGAGTATCGCCCTCGACCTATCAAAAAAGACATGTCCTAGTTGGACTTTTGGTTGAAAGAATAAGAAGTTCTCTTCCTACTTAGACCTTTCATATAGATGAATCCTCTATAAGATCTGGTAATGGCACGAGAATAGTTTTATAAAGTCCCCAAGGAGACAAATTGAGTACAATTAATGTTTAATTTCTTGGCCTCCAATAACAAAGTTGAGTATGAAGCATTGATCACACAAATGAAGCTAGCTTATGTAACGACGTATACAAGCCCATAATGATTCTCAACTGGTAGTGAACCAAGTTTCTTTAGATTATGAAGCTAATGAAGACAACATGATAAAAGGCCTCATTTGAGTGGACGCAATTAGTTAGATATTTGAAAGCTTTACTCTTAAGTGGATACCATGCAAAAAAATTTTTGGATGCAAACCGATGGCCAAGGTAGTGTCTTATCGGCTGTGAAAAGTCAACAGATCATATTTCTTAACCTAAATGCTCCAAACCAAAAAATCTTTGAAGGTGCGACCTTTTTGTTCCTTAAAGTGATGGACCCTGAGGACAACACCAAGACATGGATGACCCATATTATAAAGTACCTACAAAATGGCGACCTCTTTAATGACCTAAAGAAGGTTTAATAGATGAAGATAAGAGCAATTAGATTTATACTACTAGATGAAGACCTCTATAATTGTGGTTTCTTCCGGCCTTACTTAAAATGTCTATCACCAAGAAGTATGAAATACATAATGAGAGAGTTCATTATTACTACCCTTGAAGGAAGGTGTTTGCCTCATGTAGAGGTGCTATCCAAATTAAACTTAATTTCTCTCTCTCTCTCTCTCTCTCTCTCTCTCTCTCTCTCTTCTTCTTCTTCTTCTTCTTCTTCTTCTTCTTTTGGCAAATTAGATTGCTTGTCAGAAACTATAGAGTAACATTTCATAAACAACCACCTTTTGTGATTTATACTAATTCTCAAAATATTAAGTCACACTTAGCACTGCAAAATGTATCAGTCTTACTTACATTGTAAACCTAGCATACCATAATCAATGCACTTATATACACAAAATTAAATACTTTATATATTGCGTCATTTAGGCCTCACTATTAATTGTTCATATCTATGGTAGAAAAAGGAAAGATAATATAAGAATCGTAAGTCAGAATGATTTAGTGAGTTTGTGTGCTGATGAATGATTTAAATATTTTCTTATCTTGATCGTGAAGCAAAATTGAAATAATTATTTTAGCATGTCCTTTTTAATACGAAAATTGAATACCTTTTCTCAAAAAAATCCAAACGTTAAAATACAATGTTTCTCAACAAAAAGAATTTCTTTCAAAATTTAAATGATCTATCTCAACACCAGCCCATGCTAGGGAGGAGACTTCACAAAACTCAATACCCTTTTGGAGAAATTTTTAAGTCTCCAAGGTGACAAAATGATTGATATGGTTTTCAAATAGTAAATTAAATTTCATCAAATAATCAAGTTCCAAAAAGTAAATATCATGACATAACAATGAATTTCACAAAAAGTTGTTCGCAGGTCTTTGATCTTATCACTCCTCTTTCAGAAAATGAAATCCTCATCCTTCTAGATTTTGAGTGGCTTGTTTGGATAAAACAAAATGAAATGGCATGACTGGTTCCATGTCTGTCTCATACTCACCTAGCTAACCTCCAACTAACGTGATATTGGACTTTCCTACTGGAGGTATTAGTTGAAAGTCTCTATTTGACAGCCCAATATTGCTTATTATACTTTCAAATCTAGCCTTAACCAAATCAAACTTTCCTAGGGTGTCTGTTATTGTAAGATTTATTGATATTATAAGATGATTTGAATTAATACTATATTAATTCTTTAAATTAGAAACATACATCTACCTGGTGTCTCTATTAGGCTTTGGTGTTTAATTTATTTTATTATGTCAAATTTTTTGGTCTTCTATCTGTATCAAGATGCTTAAAATTAATATGGAATTCTTAAGTTAACGAGTCGCTAAGCAGATTACTAGTGCAATTATCTTTACCTCGTATTATTAACATGGTCTCACATTCTTGATGGATTTCTAATCATTTAGTTTGAGCATATCCAATTCCAAGCTAGTGCAAACTTTGCTTATCGCACTAAACCTCGTTGGTTGATCTAATATTTGATAGCTTGGTTAATTGAATTACATCAGTCCTTTCATTAAGGTTTCTCTCGTCACCACTTTATTTCATTTGGTAATCCTTTCTTAGGTCTTAATTTAATATTAAAATATTTCAATACAACTCATTCTTGATTGCTCTGAATATTTGTGTATTTAAATAGTATTTATTTTAGTTTGAAATGCCTCCTAAATTTAATTATAATCTAAGTGAAAAGCTCAATTATTTATCCATTAAGTTATTATATTTTCAATAATTACTTTTATTCTTTACAATTATTAAATTCAATCAATTTACTGTGTTTTATCAACAATTATGTGATTTATTATTGTTATTTGAAATAGTTTTATGGTTACTTTATTTTATCCCTTTGCAATCTCTCTTTTGTCTTTAATTTAATATTGGACTATCTAGATATAGCAAATCATATGCTTGTACTTGTCCAAACATTATTCATCCTTTCTCAAATTGTGAACCTAGTTTGGGTTCTATTTTAAACTTAAAGTTTAATTACTTATTTAAGCTGAAGTAACTAAGTCTAACTATTAGTCCAACTCTATTATAATTATTGTGATTAAATAACTAGTTTTTTTGGATACTAATAACTAGTCTATTATTTTAATCACCTTATGTTTCTTTTCTCAAATTACTTAAGTCTTAATGTTAATAATATTCACATTCTACGCTCAATTAGTTATTTAAAAAGTTATGTTTGAATTTCAAGTCATAAATCATTTCATCTATTTTACAAGTAACTTTTTTGGATAGGAATCTAAGATTCACCCAGTGGGTGTGTTGGAAGGTGTAGGAGATTTGAAGAGATGCACAATGAAAATTAAAACTTTATTTCATCAAATAAAATAATTTAAATCACCAAACTTAATTGAGAATCGAATTCATATTCTTATCCACATGTTTTGGGTTAGAGAAATTACCTTGAAAAGGAAACAAAGATTGGATGCAAAAGACTAGATGCTGACAATCTACCAAAAAATTTCCAGCTCACTTGGACTCGATTTTTCACCTCTTTAAAAGACTGATTTTCCTTGAGTGTGATACACCAAATTAAACCTCTAAAAGTGGGGAATCTTTAGTAAAAAAATTTAGCCTCAAATCTGATTTCTTAGTGTCTCAAAATCAAGCTTGAAATCAGTCGCAATAGTTGTTGAAAAACCAATTTGATCCATAATGAAGGATGTGCCAAGTGCTACACCTCTAGTTTGTCCATACTTATATGGTAAGATTTCATGTGAGGTGATTAGTGTGAGTGTAACAAAGGATGGTGAGTGTTTATGAGGTTGGACTCAGGTTCTTCAGTGAGCATGGAGATAGAACATGCAACGAAGAAGCCTCGTTAGGCTTGTTGGGTGGCTCTCGGCTAAAACCTTTTTATGCTTAAGTAAGTAAATCAGAGAGAATTAGAGGAATGTTTAATAAGGTAGAGTGTATAAATAGGAGCATACCTTTCTTTGGATATTGTAAGATGTTGTGCGACTTATTTATATTTGCTTTTAATATGTGTTTAGGACCTTCGAAAGCTGGAGAGGAATATGGGATAATATGGTCTATCTCTCCAAATATTAGTATGCGGGGTTACTAGCCACTTTTGTACCTTGAGTCATTTAATACTCCTACTACACCAGTATATTTATAGGGAAGTAGAGATTCTTTTTAGTATTTGAATGAGACAAATAGTGTATATGACAACTTGCCATTAAGACAGCTATATTCACTTAAGGTCAATAGTTATGGATCCCCATTGTCGTGAAGCATGGTTTTGTATGTTGCTCTAAGGAAGAGATTGAAGATAAATGAGAGGTCGGTTTTTTCTCTCATCGTTACCCCGATCAGCTCCCTAGTTTAGTAGCTAAAACTTTGTTCAACTACATTTAGGAGTTTTGTGTAGATCAATATTGCTCATAGTTGACCTGACTCCTGATGCCCATTAATGTTTGCATAAGGGGCATGATTAGTCGCATTTAATGTTTGACATTTGAAATAGGAAAATAGGGTGTAGGGTGGGAGTTTTTTGGAACATTCTTTGATGCTAAACATTATGATGGGTGATTTTGCACCTTTTAGTTGCACCACGTAGAGAGTTAAACACCTTTTTCTAGGGTTATAAGTAGGGAGCCAAAGCTTGCATATTTTCTTTTAATGCATTAGAAACTCATTCTTTGTTTTGTATTTTTGTAGTTGATTTTTTTTAGGATTTATGGTGATCATCCTATCACATTTTTTCTTCCTAACATAATGTCTTGCCATAACAGACAACTAGCCGATGTAATGGCATGCACATGGGGCTTAGCCCCATCAATACTATCTTTTAGCCACCTAGTGACTCTTTTATCATCTCATTTGAGGCAGCACTAATTGGTGCTTTATCTAAGGTTTTGCTCTCACGTCTTCTTCTATCGCAGAGGTCCCTAGGTAAAAAGCCCATTGAGGAGGGCACTTCTTTTGCTTTGGAGGTGAAAAAGATGTAAGTTGTGGGTCTTCAGGGAGTTGATCTCAGGGAGGTGTTGCCAAAGACTGTGGAGCTTTGACCTTTTGTTAACTTTAACAAGAGATTGGCCTAGATAAGCTCATCGGATAGGGTAGATCTTCTCCCTTTCCCAGAGCCTCACTTCTTCACCTTGAGTAATAATGAGATCATGACTAACTATGATCCTCCTCGTGGGGACAATTGAGTAGTGTTTAACTCTTAACTATTTCATTGAGATATTGACAAATCGATGTGCATGCCAAACTATGAGTCTATTCATTGATTTACTTTTTACCACAACATAGTGAGCCCAATTTGTTAATGATATTAGTTTTATTATCGCACATTCTTATCAATTTGTTATTTTAATGCAATGTGTCTGGATAGCTTATGCTATGTTTTAGCATCATGTGGTCGCTATGCAGAACATGAGAACTTAGATCTAGACATGCAGAGAGTTAAAGGGCCTTGATGGTGACACCCTTTAGTAGAGTGCAACTAAAGCCACTTCCTTCCAATCTTACGCAGTTGAACTTATAGTTGAGCTAGAGTGGCAATCGATCTCTGACATTTATGTTCAGTTGGTAACAAAGAACTCGCTATTGACTATTGAGATCAAGGAGCTTTGTTAGAAGATAATTAAGCTGAGAGGTAAAGCTCAAGCTACAAACGTATAAGGCCGATGTCAGGGGTTTCATTAAGCATTTGATTATGCTTGGGTCTGTTATGAAACTTGCCTGGCTGAGCTGTTATTGACTTTGTTTACTCTTGAGTTTTTTAAGGCTTTTCTATTATTTGAGGGGGGCAATGTGACACCCGATGTAGATATGAGAATGTCTTGCACCAAGTGAGGTCTTTAGGGGTTGAATTTAACAAGGGTCGACTTAATATATTATAATTTGCAACCTTACCCTGAATCGTCTAATGAAGAAGTCTACGCTTTTCAGCTTGCTAAGTATGACTATGTTTCCTCCATCATAACGAAGATCAGGGCCAAATGAGAGGTTGGAAGAGCTGGGGTATTACATAAAGTTCTTGATGGTCCAGAGGTTGAGGTCTTTACAAGCCCATCCGATGCTGTTGATCTCGGTGAGGCGGGTTCGCCCGATTTTACCAACCCTAAAGAGGTAGGGCCATCCAAAGCTGTTAACCTTAGGGAGGCCTAAAGGATCCTTTTTTACTGAAAGGTGTATGCTATGCAAAGAAAGATTTCAACTTAACAAAGAGCCCGAAGATTGATATGCCAAATCTCAAAGTCATAAAGCTTATGTAGAACCTTTCTAAGGGCCTAATTCTTTCTAACCATGTTTTATAGGCGGTGTTGCTGCTTTTTTATGTTTGGTTGTATTGATTTTTTGATTTGGAACTATGTATATTCGTAATGATTTTCGATTGAAGTTGCAATGAAATCTTTATCTTTTTCATTTATTATTCTTCTATGCGTACACTCTATTCTACTCTCCCACTTTGGGCACTTTTCATAAAATAGTTGTATATTGCGATTGATAAGTGTGTGGTAAATTGATTGGTATGCAATTGAATGTTTTAAATATATAATTTTAGTACCTATTTTGAGTTTGTCAAGTTTGACATAACTAAGAATCATGTTAAATATTATCAATCTTGATGTGAAGTTTGATTTTGAGAAGCTTTTGTCTTAACTGTTGTGGACTTAAAGTTGTTTGGGTATGGTTTTTAGTTTGTAAACTATCATTGAGAATTAAGTTGAAGATAGCCTGAATAGTTGTCGAACTAAAGTCGATCGACTGTTTTTCTCGACCTGCAAGCAATTGATCTTTGTTGAAATAAACTTTAGCCTAAATGTATCATCTTTTCTTGTAGGGCAATTGGGGCCTGAAGACAGCCTTAGTGTTATCAATCTGAAGAACTGAGTATTCTGATTGACTTGGACACCGTTGATCTTTGTTGAAAAATTTAGGCATGAAAGTGGCTTATTTTTTGTAAAATATTGGGGTTTGAAGGTAGCCTTTTGCTGAACAGCTTTCTTTGCAATATTGTTTGAAGTTGGGATTGAATTGTTGATGGGTAATTAAATCATACATAGAACTTGCATAAGTGCATAGCATTCCAGGACCTTGGCAGTTTTCATCTGTCTATGTCTTGTAGCCTGTTTGCATTGTTCTCTATGATCTTGATGATTTTATAGGGGTCTTTGCAATTGGGATCCAATTACATGCTTAAAGGCTTCAACTTTCTTTATGACTAGGTCTCCCAATTAGAAATTTCGATATTGGATTATTTTGTTGTAAGCTCTAGTTATTGTTGCCTTGTAATTTTATGTTTTAACATATGCCTATTGTCTTTTCTCATCTAGTGTGTCGAGATCCATAATTCTCATTATTCATTGGCATTCAATTGATAAAAGGATATTCAAGCTATTTCTCCTAAAATTCCCATTGGTATAACGACCTCATATTCATAGACTAGGCTATAGGGTGTCTATTTTGCTATAGTTCTGGGTATAGGTCTTTGTAATATCATTTGAAGTTGGGATTGAATTGTTGATGGGTGACTATATCATACATAAAATTTGCATAAGTGGATAGCATTCCAGGGCCTTGGTAGTTTTCATCTGTCCATGTTTTGTAGCCTATTTACATTGTTCTTTATGACCTTGATGATTTTATAGGGGCCTTCCTAATTAAGATCCAATTACATACTTAGAGGCTTTAACTTTCTTTAGGACTAGGACTCCCAATTAGAAATTTTGGTATTGGACTATTATATTGTAAGCTCTGGTTATTTTTGCCTTGTAATTCTGTGTTTTGACATATGCCTATTGATGAGGTTGAAAATGGTTTAGAGTGAAAGTGTATTATTTGGGGTAGATCCGACCAAAGAGGTCGAGTAATCCAACCAATGTTCTTTTCGAGGTCTGAGATCTGCAACAATCAATATATGCTGAACTAGCTGAGGTGCCCCCGGCTAAGGCACTCTGATGCTCAAGTCAGTTCTGGTCTAGATAAGTTAATCAAACAGAATATGGAGAGCTTGTGGTGTATATGGCATTACTTGAAGCGTGGTTGGTTATGAGGTATTTATAACCTTTTCCAGGCGTGATTTGTTGATGGTGTCCCTATCAGGTGAAGTGGGTTTTAGTCCTTACCGGGGGTTAATGGTCATTCCAAATCTTGGTACTGTTCAAAGTGGCACAATCTCCTATTTTCTAAGGTGAACAGTACCTCTGGTAGGTGCTTTTCTATCAAAGGTGGTGACAAGGTTGGTGGCAGTGACTGTATTGGCTGTCATGTGTCATTAATGTTGAGGCATGCTGCTTGTCAAAATAATAAATATGGCATGGATTTGATTCAGCGCCAAAGAGAACCTTGAGGTCGACACCGATTAACCAGACTGAGCTGGTTGACAAATTACTCGACCAAATAGTTGTTTCAAATGAGTTTGCTCGAAAGTTGATGCTAGGCCCAATGGGCTTGTCAGCTTGTTGGGCTATCAGCCAGCATGTTGGGCTATTTCATATCACTTATTATCCTTTCTCATCCAATGTGTCGAGATGCACAATTCTCACTCATCATTGGCTTTCTATTAGTAGAAGATTATTCTGGCTATTTCTTCTAAAATTCCCATTGGTATGACAACCTCATATCCATAGACTAGGTTGTGGGGTGTCTCTTCTGCTATAGTTCTTGGTGTAGATCTTTGTAATATCATTTGAAGTTGGGATTGAATTGTTGATGGGTAAGTACATGATATATAAAATTTGCATAAGTGGATAGCATTCCAAGGCCTTGGTAGTTTTTATATGTCTATATCTTGTAGCCTGTTTGCATTGTTCTTTGTGACTTTGGTGATTTTATATGGGTTTTCCCAAATGGGATCCAATACATGCTTAGAGGTTTCAACTTTCTTTAGGACTAGGTCTCTCAGTTAGAAATTTTGGTGTTGGACTATTTTGTTGTAAGCTCTGGTTATTGTTGCCTTGTAATTCTATGTTTTGACATATGCCTATTGTCTTTTCTTATCCAGTGTGTTGAGATTCACAATTCTCACTCTACATTGGCTTTCAATTGGTAGAAGATTATTCTGGCTATTTCTTCTAAAATTCCCATTAGTATGACAACCTCATATCCATATACTAGGTTTAAGGGTCTTTTCTGCTATAGTTTTGGGTGTAGATCTTTATGCCCATAGGGCTCCTGGAATGTCATCTTCCCATTTGCCTTGTTTGCTATTCAATCTTTTCTTGAGGTAATACACGATTGTTTTATTAGTGATTTTCGCTTATTCGTTGGCTTGCAAATTTTCCATTATGTGAAATATTGCCGAATTCCTAGCTAGGAGCACCACCTTTGTGTCTTTTTACTTTGGAATTGAGAACTATTATCTGACATTAATATTCATGGAATTCTGAATATGCAAATAATGGTCTTTTATATGAAGTTTTTGACTACAACGTTTATGATTTTTGGCACGGCTTCGGCTTTCACCTATTTTGTGAAATATTCAACTGCAACAATGATAAACTTCATTTGCCTTGAAGCCATAAGGAATGGTCTAACAATTTCACCCCCCCACTGGTCGAATGGTCAACACAGTGGTATGGGGTGAGGCCTGCAGCTAGTTGATGAGGTGTGTATTAGTTGCTTAGTGTTGATTTTGTTGTATTTTAATATAATAATATAGGTAAACAATAATAATATAATGCTAACTTGTATTAGGATAATGTCTTCTATTTAAATACAACAAAAGAAAAGACATTTAATATATAAAAAATTTGCATAACAAGTTAAAACTTCCCCCCAAAAGCGATGTACACTTAAATTTGACATACGCCCGGTACTAATTGATAAATTATACTAATAGAAACTATATTCAAAATTTGATGAAGTCTGTACAATTAAGATGATATCAAAATTAATGTTTGCATAATGATCAAGGTACATTTGTTACACTGTTTTATATTTATACCATTTATATTTATTTTTACATTTTTACTTATAATAATTCATAAACAGTGCCTTACATAAATTAGTGGTGTTAGATCGAAATAATTTTATTTTGAGTAAGTATATATTAAATTATTTGTGCATTTTATAATTATAAAATAAATTTATCAAATATTGATATTTTATTTTGAATTGAATATTAATTATTTACCTATTATTTTATGACTATTTATAAAATACAGGTTATTTTATAATTTTAGAAATAATAAAATAACTACATATATAAATAAAAATAAATAAATTTTACTTGTTAGAGTTATAGGAATGTTGAGAAATGTTTTTGTTTGTAAAGTTTTGCATGTTACGAACTACTTATTAACTCAATGATCAAATAATAACCTAATATAGATGAAATACAAAGAGATTATATATTTATTCTAGTGGGACTTGGCATCTTAAAATCTCAAATATCATGAAAATTTAAGTACTACTTCCACATTATTAAAAATTGTACCAAAAAAGTTTTATATACATTTTCAAAAATTAGTTACTTATTTATCATATCAAAATATGTATATATGCAAATATTAATTTGAACGCATCGAGTAAAATGTTCTGCTCTATTTTATTTTTTAATTCTTTCATTTATTTTATAAAATTTTATCAATTTAAAAATTTATATATAATTTATCAATTTAATAATTTGTGTATAAATTTTTAAATTTATAATTAACAATTATTTATATTCTACAACTTATTTAAATATGAATTATATCAAACATAATATCTTCAATAAAAATATTCATATTAATTTATCTAACTAGTAATAGATTTTATTTTTTAAAAAATAAAAAAGAATTACAATTTATTTTTTTAATCACACAAAGTATATTTTTTATTATAAAATAAATTATTTTAATATTAAAAATATTTTCAGTGCATCACACTAGCATATGATGGTTTAGTCATATAATTAGGTAAAGAACAATTTTCTATTTTGTTGCTATTAATTATTTATTTTACAATTATTTTAAAAAGGTAAATTATATACTAATCGCTATTTAACCCACAAAATTTATAAACAAAAGTTAATAAATAAATTACTTTTTGAGAATATTGTTAGTGTCCCTATATGTTTGTCAATATATAAATCCAAAAGAATTTCTGACAAGGCAAAGTCAAAACTATCAATTAGCTTCTTCACGCATGGTTAATAATAAGGGAAATATATATATTGATATTATGAAATTAAGTTAGATACAACCACATCTTTTGGAAGCAACTAGTATAATATTACATATTTTTCTCTATTTCTTTAGTGCGTACTTATTTTAATTTTAATTTTACCCAAGGTTAGCAATTTCTCAATCTTTTATTTATTGTTGTCGTATAATATTTTTTATTTTCAATTATACCATACCGCTATAAGAATTTCAAAATTTTGAAGAATTATTTGATGGGAGAAATAGAGAATGTATTGAAAATGGAACTGCATTATGCTGAGAATGGGGCTACATTTGGCTTTATTTGAACAAAGACAGATTTTAATACAACATCTTCCCATATAAAGTTTTTATATTATTATTCAGTGTTTTAATAATAATATTATAATTAAAAGAATATATTTATATTAAAATAATAATTAAAGTGTATATATATAATTTTGATTGAAATAACAATTTGATTTAATAAAATTAGAAACAAAAAATATTCTAAACAAATATTTCAATTTATTTTCAAACAATGAGTATTCTTCTAAAATGAATATGAACAGAATGTTAGTTTTGTTGTATATTTTGGCCATATGACAACTTTACCCGCATTATTAGGAACAATTTCATATAAACAAGTACACACATTAGGACCCAATTATAGCATGAATTCAAATTGGCATAAATAAATAAATATATATATATATATATATATTAATGGGTTTCAAAATGTAGTTGTAGATTGTAAGCTCATACTTGATTAAAAAAGATTTTGATTATAGTGTCAGATATCATATATTATTTAATCTATTCTCAATTAAATAAAAATATGAAATCTTCATAAATTACTGGGTGTTTCTTCATACGTCTTTGACAAAATAATATTTTTCAAAAAAAAATTTAAGAAGTGAGAAATTGAAAATAATGAAAAATTATTACCATCCTTTTTAATTTTGTAAACCTACTAAACACAATCACACTTAAAAAAGTCGAACACAATTTACTTACCTTTTCTTTGTCAAATATTATTGTTTATTCTATTTTAATATTATTTTATTAATAATTTCATTTTCATTAGTACGGAAGGAGATTTTAAATTTTACCAAAAAGCATTATAAATTCATTATTTCCTTTTTTAATTTATAAATAGCTATGATAAATACAGCACAATTAATTGTATGTAACTATTATTGAAATAAATAATACATATACTACATATTTTTTCAATTAAAATTAAAAAATGTGGATTAAATCGACACTTCTTTCAATAATTGAACTTGGCTTGTTACAAATCGGACCCTAATAATTCCACATAAATGCATATTCTAGCAATCAGATAAAAAAATATAAAAATTAAAAAAAAAATTGCATTTCCCTTACCGTTGAGCCGACCACAGTTTATGCGAAGGAACTGGCATATATATGAGTTAATTTTAGATTGATGGTTAAAGTTAAATAATATTTAATTGATAGTGTTACGGATATTTTTCAAATTTCTATATTTTATAAAGTATATTTCCATTTGTAAAACGTCAAATTTGTATTTTAAAATAAATTCTCAAGTGGCGATGATTAAATATGATAATGAAGTTAGTCTTTGAACAAAAATTATTTATAAATCAATTATAAAATATTAATTTTAGGTCCAAATTTAAGAATGGACCAAAATAAATTTACAAACTTCAATCCATTTTATTAATGAATTTGACTTGTTTTGAGCCTTTTAAAAGGTCTCAATAATCAATGAATACGATATGCTTTATGTAATGAATCAAATATCCACAGGCAAAACCATTTACAACCTACTCAATAGGTAGGCAGCAGGATAGAGTTACCTGCTCACTTCCTCATTTAATGTGTCTAATGTTGAACACCTTTTTAATGGGTACCTAATTTTAGACTTTTCCAACTTAAGATAAAAAAGGAAAATAGAACACGCAATCCGATTTGATACTTTCAAACGCCTTGAGCCATCCTAACAAATTTAAAATAAAAAAGGAACCATATTGTCATAATCTGATTTGGTTCGAGTCAAATTTTTCAAGTTCGATTTAACTTGGCTGGTTAACCAAAACCGCTAGTCGTACCCACCAAAACACCGATCCAAATGCCCCACTCCGAATCACCGTAGAAAACATTTTACCTTCGCCACACTCCCGAGAAAGTCGCTACATTTTCAGAATCTCTTGATGGTCAAAGAGTATAAATAGGAGAAATTACAATAAACCTGTGAACACACTTTCAGCTACCAATTCCAGCTTACCAGGCCCAAAACGGCAAGAGGGGGGAAAGGCTAAAACAAAACATCACAAGACAAATTATGAGGGCATCGGTACAATTAACCAACTTAAAAATGTTTCTGCGTCTGGTAAAAGCACACTGTAAGCAGTGATCCATATTTTACAATTAGCTAATTGAACAACCAACCCTAACAGCTATAAGGAAAGCCAAGCCAACAGCATTGCCAATATTGCCTTTCCACCAGCTTATAGAATCCAAGTATGTTCGCCAGTTTTGCCTCTTGAGTTCTCACAGGCATTCGGTGCCCTGTGGAGAGGCAAAGAGACAACCTCCAACTTCAAGGGCACGGCCCCAATATTGTCAGGAATCTATCAGATAATCACCACTTTTGGCTCATCATAAAAGGATTCTCTACCACCAATTATAATTTCTTCCCATACCATTGCTACTGTTGCTGCCAAATCTGGACGCTGAAAACCTGTGCTGGTAGAATCTGGCTGATCCATTGGATGCTGAATTGTTAAAATTGAGCCTGTGAGGCTTTCTGGAAGAATGAGAATTTGATGCATGATCTCCTTTAAAACTGGAGAGCTTAGCTCTTCTGTCACTTGGGGTTGCTGGGGATCTCCAATTATTTGATTTGGTTTTACTACTACTATAATCACCAGGATCATCAGTGATCCAACCACCTCTGTGTTTTTTTGTTTTTGCAGCTGAAGTAAATTCTCGGTATTGAGATTTCTTCTTTTTATGTGTCTTGTCAAGATCATGAGGAGTGGACCTCACTTCCATACAATCCCTTTTCTTCTTCAAAGATTTCTGCTTAGGTGTTGATGGTTCACGATTTCTCTTACCAGCCTTGTCCGGAAATAAATAAAAAACTCAATGCCATTATTGGGGCAAGCTCTATCAATTGTTGGAATAATAAAGGGGAGAGGAGACGGATATTTCAAAACTTGCAATCTGTGAAATTATGTGAGCATTTAGACCATCAAGCAAATCTGAAAGAAGCTAGTAGCATACCTTCCCTGAGCTGGTGCATTCACGAGCAAAATGTCCTTCTGCACCGCACCTGTAGCATGAATTAGCAGCTACACTGTCATTTGTATCCCCTCGCGAACCTGTGCAAGCCTGTATTAACAGAAAAAACCTATCAGATAACTGATCACGCTCTCCTCCAAATAAAATAGCTGAAGGCAACAAAATTGTGGTTGCTGACAATGATGGCAATCTCAGGCTTTCTAGCTCAACAAAACTACTAAATGTGGTTAACGCACAAGACAAGCACAGCCCCTATCAAATCCTTACCATCTCCTCACCCTATCCGCCTACAAAATCCTGATCGTTCTAATTTTTTCTTTTTTCTGCAAAAGAATTTCATAGACTGAATTCACTGAAGCTGAAATTGGAAATTCATAGAGAAGATTGTGCTTCACGTTAAGGCTGTTAATGAATCATACCTTTATCAAACAATTCGAGATTCGAATTCGAAATTTAATGAATTCGAGTCTAGTATAATATTTGATATATAATCGAATCCAATAATATTCGAGTTTGATATTCGATAAAATATTCAAATATATT
>JACGDI010005253.1:446333-533679 GCA_014898725.1 Jacaranda copaia | reverse complement strand
TGGGTAAATCAAGTATTTTCATTTTGTGACCATAATAAAAGGTGAAAAATCAATCAATAATTCAAAATTCAAGTAAAAAATTGAGTTAATCAAACATTCGAATCGAATCCGAATATATTGAATAGTTACTCGAATGGAATTTGAGCCTAATTCAAGATTCAAATCAAATTCGAATACAAATACAAATACAAATACGAGTAAAATAAATCGAATCAAATCCGAATCCTTAGATATTCGGTTTGATTCGATTCGTTAAAAGCCCTACTTCATGTGAGGTAGCTGTCTCACATCAGGAGAACATGAATCATGCATGTTTACATTAAAATGTATATTCTTCAAATCCTATCATAAACTGGCAGCATATAAGTGGTAAAGGTGAATGGTATCCTACAATGTTCAGTAACTGGCTACTTATAAGGAGATCAAAGTATCAAACAAGAATAGAAAGCTACCAATACATTCTCAGCCTAAGGCTTACTCATTATATTACAGTTTGCGGTTCAAAGTATCGCAAACATGTGGAGAAAAAGTTCAAGCCCTGAACCTTTTTCCTTCTTATTAAATTGATAACCTATGAATCGATTAGGATGTAGATTGAACTCACCAAACCAGTGTGGCCAGATAGACCACATCTATAACAGGAAACCTCTCTTGGACCAGGATTGCTATAGTTTACACAGCAGAGATGGCCAAATCTTCTGCAAATGTAACATTCTATTTCCTACAAAAAGTTTCAGGTATAAATAGAAAACTCAGTAAATCTGAGAAGAAACTCACGCATAATCCAGTAATTTATCAAATTAAGGACCTTGAGATCATCAGGACAGTAGTCATTCCTGCATGAGAACATATCATGCCCCAAATCTCCACATTTTAGGCATAACTTAGAACTCTTGCTCTTTTCAGGGCAATCTTTCGCACGGTGACCCTGCTGCCTGCAGATAAAGCAATCTCGTCCCTGCCCAAATAAAGAAAATAGAATGCAAAAATAAAATCAAGCATTCTGCATCTGAGGACAATGCTCTATGCATCAAATGCATACGTGCATAACAAGATAGCTTAGGAGACAACATATTTTGCCCTAAGTGGCACATCATTGATTTCTTTACAGGAAACGTCAATCATATGCAAAGGTATTCCAGAAGTACTCCAGAGGAGATATGATCCATAATGTCTGTATATAGTAACTAAAATAAAAATATTAATTACCAAAACAAAAAACATACATTAAAATCTTCAGAAAATCATCAAAGACCAAGTCACTCAAAAAGATCAATTTTCACCTTCCTTCACCATTCTAGAAATGTAGCATTAACCATCATTTCAACCAACCAATAATACTATGTGAAAAAAGATATACTTACTGTCTGGGTAAATGACAGAAACTACTCTGCATATCATTCTGAAAAGTGCATGTATATATATAAGTATCTATATTCATTAGCTACCCTAACAATTTATCTCTTACTACAGATATAATATTCTGCTTCAAATACAATGTAATGGTTATAATCCAAGATTGGAGTTAAAAAGGAGTAATGTACGTATAGAGGCAAACAGGAAAAGAGAATATGCACATCTTAAATCAAATCCATGCTTACTGCTATTACTACTTTATCAGAAAATAGCAAATATACAAAATAATCATTGACTTGAACATTGCATAATTTCCATATAAGAAAGCCAGATTGTTCATCATGAATTGCAATGCAAATATATCTGCTTATGCTATCCTGTAGGACTAATTTCATAAGAGAGCGGTTTAAGAAGAAACAGAGTTCAGAAAGGATAAAAATGAAATTCTTTGCATTAAAATACCTAATACTTGTTATCAAATAGAAAGGATCCAGATGAACATAGAACAGTTTCAATGAATTTCAAGGAACTGCTCAGGGTTAAACATCAGAATAAGAATTGTAGTAATCATGAAAGAAATAAGCAATCTTTTTGAGCACACACCTTGGAACATTGCTTTGCATTATGTTCGAGACTCCCGCAAACAAAGCAAGGTTTTTTGCGCTTAGCTGAAGTACAGTTGACACTTGCATGACCCTCTTCCCCACAATTATAGCATGCTCCCCAACTGTTATCTGGAGGATCAAAGTACCTAGGCCCCCGCTGAGATCATGATGATTGTCATAAACGATTTGTCGGTTATCTCAAAAATGATGCATGCACACAAATTACTTAAACTCACAAGAAGCTTCCTCAGGACAATATTGTTGGACACCTCAACAGGATACATTTCAACAGCTTCAATAGAAATCTCAGTCGCTTTATCAGTATCAACAGGATTCCTTTCAACAGCTTCAGTAGAAATCTCAGCGGCTTTATCAGTCCCAGCAGGATTCCTTTCAACAGCTTCAGAAGAAATCTCAGTGGCTTTATCAGTCTGTGGCTTCTCTTCGTCCTTCACATATCCAACTAACAAAGTTAACCAATAGCTCAGATCCAAACATCACATTTTCTGATTTTCGATAGACTAGAAGCCAAAAACTTTATTATACCATTTAGTTCAATCTAAAAGAAAGAAAAGAAAAAATCAAACCAGAACAATTAGATCAATGGGCAAATATCCAATTAAAAACCCATTTTACTCCAGGAAAATGAGAACTATACTTATTTGTCAAGGATAAAGGTCCTAGGAAATTTATTTTCTCCAAATTCAGAATCTCATGCTTTCCTAGTATAGCCGCTTTCATGATCGGTCAGCAGTTTTTCTGTATTCTACCCAACCGGCTTCCACCAATGCCTCTTATATGAACTAAAACATAAGCCTCTAATCCCTATCATCTGAAGAAAAACATAAGAAGGAAAAACACAATCCACCATGTGACTAGTCCAATCTCTACTGTATAAGAAAAAAGCTTCACGCTTTACTACTCTTCTAGTTGAAGAAACAAACTATATATATATCACGTTCCAAAATTATAACATCAATCCGGAAAAACAAATAGAACAAATTAAAGCTCCAATTGAAACTACCAGATACAGTTCCCCGCAGAAATCTCTAAATCCCGTATCTACGTCACTTGAAACCTGAACCACAGTACAAATTATTTAAATTAGTAAGCAGCCTCGACTTCAACAATTGGCAAATAGCCACTAACTAAATGCATTGACAATATAATGATCTTCAAGTAAATCAATTTAACTACAATGCTTACGGAATCATCAGGAGCTTCATTTTCCTTGCTCATTTTCCTTTTCTTTTTCTCTGTTTTCTTCTTTTCTTCCCTCAAATCCGTAACTATTTCAGAGACGCCGTCGTCACGGGGATCATTATTAACAGTTCGTTGCATGGATTTCTGAACAATTTTCAGGCTGAGATCTTCGTTAGCCTCTGCATCGTCGTCACTGGTCGCCGCTTCAAAGGGAGTTTTCCTCTTTCTTTTATCCTCTTCCGATGAAGAATATTCCTTTGACTTCGCCGCTTTTATCTTCTTCTCTCTTTTTCCCATGTCAAGGGTTATTACTAATATTGTGGTGATGATTTTGCAAATGAATTACGATGAATAAAAAGGAGCAATGCAGTGATTCACAGAAGTGAAGCGGTGCAAACCCTAACCCTAATTAAAAATTGGGGCACAGAAAGGAGGGATAGTTAAATTAGTAGGAACTAAACTGGACTTAACATGGGCCTTCAAAGTCTTTTTTAAATGTGAGCCCAACTCTATTCAAACTTTTGATGGTTTTTGATAGTACTGTCAATGTAATGGATTTTAATATGAATTCGATTTGATAATTTAAAATATTTAATCGATAAAATATTCAAAGAATGTGAATCGATTAAAAAAAATTATAATTCTAAATAAATAGAACGAATATGAATTTGACTTGCCCAATCCATTAATAATTCGAATTTGAATATATATAGTACTACATATATATAGTATTATATATATACATAGGGTTTTATATCAACGTCAAAATGAATTTTTGGACTAAACAAGTAATGAGCTCCTATACCATATATATCAAATAAGTTGATTTTCATGTAAAATATTATATTTGGATGTTATTTACATCATAATTGTATCACTTATTTCTCTATTTTTATAACAAAAAATAATGCAGGAAAAATAATGAGCAAGAGCTGAATGTTGTGATATAAAAGAATGCAATGCAAATATCAATTTGATCGAAATGAGTTCTTTTTTTTCCGTAAAACTTTAAGTTTATAATTAATTAATTGAAAAATCAAGTATATCTGCTTTATAATGTCAAATAAGTACTATTACCAGTAGCAGAATTTAAAATACAATGATATAAATGTAATTAAATTATATTCTATTATTGCTTTTATATGATAAAAACTTGAAAATTTATTCATTAACATATGTGTATGTTCTTTTAAGGATGACTATTTTGGATTTAGATTCTACTAAATTTTTAGAAAAATAACAAATATATAATTTTTGGGAGTTTTTGGATTCTGATCTTTTTTCAAATATCCAATTTTTATATGAATTCGGATATGATTATAATAGTCAAGATCCTATAAGATTTTGGGTCGAATACGGATATGGTATATCATTATCAGATTCGGATTCGAATCCAGTATGCTTTGATTCGAATCCGACCTATTGACTGCAGTAGTTTTTGCAAATGGAAAAATCATCCAAATAATTATTAAAGCAAATTGGAGAATTGCTTGATTTAATTATAGGTTTTGTTTGTTCAGTGGCTTATATCATAGTAGTATCAAGTTTTCTCTATCATATGGAAGGTTTGATATTTGATCCGAATGGGCGTTTGTGTATGCACCTTACGTGCACCATCTTAAAAAAATATATAGATTTTGTTTGGTTATGTTTTGGGTATTTTTTGGAAAACATTTTGGGAGTGTGCTTTGTGAATTATATTCGAAAAATGTGCTAACTGTTCGGTTTTGTTTTGAAAAATCATGGAGAATGAAATGGTTTGTTTGAAATTGTTTTGTAGGAGACAAATTTTATCGTAAACATCAAATCAACTACTTTTTTGTTGGATTTGTAGGGTGAAATTGTATTTTTAAATTTAATATAAATATGGATGATTGTGTATGTATATATATTTGTAATAATTAATATATATTTGGGGGAAAATAATGTGTAATTAATTTAATTTTAAATTTATTTAAAAATATTTTATAATTAAGAAAATTATTCGACATAATAATTGAATATAATAAATAAAAGCAAAAGAAATTAAAATAACAATATTTAATTATAAAACCATATTTAATGATAATTCAATAAAAAAAATTATTGAATGCATTATTATGGACTATTAATTAAATAAATTTTTCAAAATTTCTATGATTAATAATATTAATATTAATTAATTAATTAATTAATATTAAAAAAATATTGATAATATTTTAATTAGCTTGTAATCATTAATATATTTACTAATTTAAATAATATTTTAATTAGACTTTAATTAATAATATATTTTTTAGCAAATATATGAGTTAATGAAAATATTATTATATTTTAAGAATCTATTTATTAATATATTTATTGTTTAAATAAATAATTTAATATAAACCAATAACAATTAATATAAATACTATTAATTAAAAAATTAAATATAATCTGTAATAATAAGTATATGCATTATTAAATAAAAAAGAAATAAAATAAATTATGTGTTAACCATCTAATAAAATAATTGTAATACACTTAACATATTTATTTTGTAATTAGTAAACAATACATTGAATTATAAACTGATTATTGGCAAATAATATATTTTATTTGAAAATAGAAAAATGCATCAGATCATATTTTTAAATTACAATTAATTTTTTAATTTTTTTTTGGATGATTGCGTTAAATTTTTATTAATATTTTATTGAATATTTTAGATTATTTAAAAAATTATCACACTATATTTAATTTTTTGGTTAAATTTATAACTAAACATAAAAAAACAAAAAAAAATTAATTAGTAAAATTTTAACATTTTGATATATAAATATGAGTGAGTGTGAGTGTGTGTGTGTGAGAATGAGTGAACTGAATTGAGAGAGCGAGAAATGAATGAGTTGATGTGAAATTTAGAGTGAAATTAATTAGTATGCTTTTTTTTTAGCTTTTTGGGGGTATTTTGGATAGAAAAAATGTATTTTAAAAGTACAATTCGAAGAATGAAGTTGTTTTTTTGGTATTGTTCTTGGAGTTGGAAAATATTTTGAAAAAATACAACCAAATAAGCCCATAGGGATTTAAGCATGTTGGAAGTTTGTAAATGGTAAATGAATCTATCATCGAAGTTATTCACAAAAATGACATTATGTTCTCTATGCACATATATTTAGAGTTGGATATCATGTATGCAATTCGACTTAATAAATTTAATTATTTTTTTGTAATGTGGAAAAATATAATTAAGAATTTCTAACGATGTAATATTAAAACAAAAATCGTTAGTGTACATGTACCACCTGAAATTATTATTTTAACTAAATAATTCAATTGCTAATAACAACACACTGATAATATATTACTATTAGATCGTAGGAAGATGTTTAAAGAAAAATATACAAATAATTGAAGACATAATATACACGCATACATTTATGTATACATGCTTATTATATTTATGCTGAAATGGCAGTGAAAAACACCCCTTATCCTATCAATACATTGGCCCCCGCCCAGAAAAAACCAGCCACAAGCGCATAATCTTGTTGTTTCCATGTTAGTGCCATATATGACACTCAATGCGTCCTTCCGGCTGCCAAGTTCTGGCTCATTTCCGAGGCCAATTAGCGGCCTAAGGACCCAGCTCATGGTTACAAAGTGTGAGTTGAATGAATCATCCTCTGCACCCACAAAACGGGGTCCAGAAAATGGATCAAAACTGGAAATTGGCTCTCCCATCGTTGTGGTTGAGGCTCCACAGCTGTTGAAGACTGCTGCTTCTGTGCCTTGTCTGCGCCCCAATTCCGGTTTAGTTAAACCCGGTGATGTGGGAAGGTATGGTGTTTCGTTTTTCACATTTGTTTGTTTATTTTGATATTTGAATCCTTTCGGGTCTTGCTGAAAATCTTTAACTATCCCGGAATGAATCTATTTTGAATTTTTTGGATACCACAATAAGATGAGTATGAAATTCGAAATTGAAAACAAGTGTTGCGCTTGTATAGATATCCAGCAAAATTCTTTAAGGTGTAAAATATTTATGAATTTCATAGCAATAGAAATACATATTCTACCAATATAATCTCTATAATTTGTTATTTCCTTGTCTAGCAACAAAGTTTTACCTATGTGGAAAAGATAATTTATTCGAATTAAAATGAGGGTCCGACCCCCTTTTTTACTCCGGCCAATAGAGATGAGCATATTGAGATGAATGTCAGCTAATAGGAGAGTACGTGAGTCCAAAATAAAAAGCTGATGAATAATAAATACATAGCTTTGTTTCATTATAGTTTTAGGGACTTTGATGTTAATATTGCCGTATCAGTGCAATTCTTTATCTCGATCAATATTTAGGATTGTTGGTGCATAAGTTCGATTTAATTCTATTCATACGATAAATCATGCGTTACTGTTGGTCATTTTTTGAAGTTCGAGCTCGAGCACGATAAGTTCAAAAAATTGGGGCTTGAGCCGTTCGAGTTTGGCTCAATTTGTTAAACTTGACTTTGTGATCAAGTTATAGGTTTGAGTTTGGGCTCAAAATATACAATAATTTGTTATTATATAAAGAATTAATGTATTATTATAATTTTTATATATCATATTATTTTTTTTAAACTTTATATGAACATGAATTGTCTAGCTCAAGCTCCACTCAAACTTTATACGAATTTGGCTCAAGCTCGAGTTCGAATACTTTTCGAGTCAACTCATTAAGCTCATAAGCTGGCTCAGGTAGTTTGCATTCTTAGTGGCAAGGCAATTCTTTAGGGGGTGTGACTTATCAATATTGTTCGATTTTTCTAATAGTGAGCACAAACTTGGTTCTTGTTAGCGGGCATTGCGGTTGTTGGATGAAGAGTACGTACGTGCATAGGCTTGCTAAATGTGTGAAATTGTTGATCGTTGAGCACTAACTATGGTATAAATTTATGTGCAGGATCGTGTCGAGGAAGCCTAAGGATGTGTGGGCAGTTCGCCTTGCTATTGGTACTTATCTTATAGATGGAAAATATTTCAAACCCTTGGAGCTTGATGATTAATAGTAAATCCATTGCATTTTGGTACATTATGCAAGCATTGCTTAGTATATATGTTTTCAGCAGTCGTATTATAGAGTACGAGAGATCATCACAAAGCATTTAGCAACCTCTGTAATTAAATTACCACCGCAATGGACACCATTACCATTGATACAACGAAAGATTATTTTCACATTTTGCATGATATCTGTTTGCAAAATGATTTGGGTTTGTTTTCTGAATTTGGTTTTGCTTTTTTCAGTCTTTTTATGTCAAAACAATTTAAAATGTGTGTATTGAAGAGTTGATGTCAAAATATGCATATTAAAGAGTTCAGTTGACGCTTCCAATAAATATATTCAAATATGCTTCAATAATCTCATGGTATACCCTTCCTTCTCTTAATCATTCCCGAGCTTCGGCCCAGCTCCAACCCAGCCACCCACACGTAGCTTTTCTCTTTCTATTGCTGCCATTACAGGTGGATTTTCAACATATTTTTTTTATAATTTGGCACCCCATCAGTGCTTTTTCCTTAAATACAATACACCTTCTTCAATGATTTATCTTTAAATAGTGCATCAGTAGACAAAACTTAAGGCTGTGCTTGGTTGTGGAAAAAAATCTCATTCTCACGTCCTTTAAACATAAAAATAGGCCGAAAATCTGATTGGACGCAAACATACCTCATGTCTAAAGAGTAACATCTGCAGTGTTGTCTCTCTCTCTCCGCCTCACTTATTCCCTCTCTGTCTCACCCTTCTCTCGCCCTATTCTTTATTGTACATTTCTAAATCTTGAAAATCTAGCTGGTTTTCAAAAAATAAAAATAAAAATAAAATAAAATTGGGTGACAGAAAAAAAATTCACGAAATAATAACTATTTTTATAATAAAATATTTTTTAAAAATATTTATGACGAATTCTTTTATTATTTTTCACAAAATAAAAGTATTCAATAATGCAAATTTGAATAATTTATATAATTTTCTAATTAATTTATATTTTTTTAATATATTATAAATCCCAAACAAAACTCAAAAATCAAAACTTATAAAATAATCTCTCAAGCATATCTCAAAACAATCACGCAACCAATAACAATTTCATATTACATCAATCCATCAAATTACTATAATCATTACACTTTATCTTATAACTACTCACAATCTCATTTCCCAATTCTTATATCTCTTAAACATCAAAACAACTCTAAAATATTCCTCAAAGCGTAAAAAACAAGACATAATCTCACAAGTAATCGCAACCTACAATTTTTATTGCTTGAGTTCACAACCATCCTTGTATAACAATTTATAAGATTAAACTGATGATATTGATATTTTACTACTCTATTTTTGATGATTTTTCATCATAATTAAGCTTCTCATTTATGCTCTTTCACATAATCTATTGAAGGATACTATAGACAAGATATGAAGAACTTTAGGTTGTGATTGCTTATAAGAATGGTTTCATATTTTTGTGTTTTAAAGATTTTGGAAATGTTATGTGTTTAAAAGATATGGAAATAGGAGATGAGTTTGTAAAATGGTTGTGAGATAAAGTGTAATAATTATAGTAATGTGATGTGATTTGATATGTTGATGTGATTTAAAGTTGTGAATGATTGTGAGATTATTTTTGAAAGATGTTTGAGATAATGAGATTTATTTTTTGAATTTGTTTGAAATTGAAAATAGTTATACCAAAAAAATTAAATAAAATATAAATTTAATGTATTTCATATTTTTTTATAATTTATTACAAAATGAACAATTATTTTTTTTAAGTTAAGCAAAATTAAATTCCAATTAAGAACACGTTTTTGTAGATTTTTATAAATTTAATTTTAAAAAATAATTGTCTATTAATTTAGTAATTTCAAACTAGGTCCAAAAATTATTTTTATTTTTATTTTTCTTGAAATCAATTTCTACAATGTTTTTAATTAATCTGGTTTGTTGGGAATTTATTTTTTTCAATAATTTTGAAAGAAAATCAAAGAATTGTGTATTGTTCAAAATTAATTTATGAAATTTGTTATTTATTTTATATCTTACTTTATTATTATAAAAATAAATAAATTAATAATTCTACAAAATATTTACTACAAATAAATTTGGCTAAATTTAATAATTTCTTTTAAATTTAATTCTATATGCTATAATTTATAAAATATTATTAAACAAGTTAATAACTAAATAAATTAATCAAAAATTTAAATAACAAAAAATTACTAAGTTTAGTTTTTTATTCTTAGAAAATTTCTAATTAATAAAAATTTCACAAATACTTGGTGGAGAAAAAATTGCAACAGTAAAAAAATGGGTCAGAGTTTTAAGGCATGTTCGTCCCTCTTACCTCTTAGACACGAGAGTGCCTTACAAGTTACAACCAAATACATATCCTAATGTGTTTTAAGTTTAGAAAACGCAAAACATGAGAAAAATCTCACAAGTAATCACGGGTGTAAATTCTTTCTAGTTCCCCCTCAGACTTTCATATTTACTGACAGCTAGCCTTGTATGCATTTTTTGTTTTAATGAAGCTCAAATTTTGTCCAACCTATTGAAGACTTTTTATAAGTTCAACTCCTGGGCCAAGATGGACTACAGTTGAGCTAGAGAAGTATATTTAAGACTATCTATCATATTGGACTTTAATCGAAATTCAATATGAGTATTGAAATTTTTAATTAATTAAAATATTAAATAGATTAAATTTGATTACAAATATCTACCAGAGTAATTGAATCAAATATGAAATTAAACAATCGAATTTGAATTTAACTTTTAGTAATTTTTTTAAATCAATACTTTATTGGGCCTTAGCCCAATAATAAGAAGAATACTAAAAATAAAAAAAAAAAAAAGAATTTCAAAGTAATATTGTATAATAGTATACTTCTAAATAAATATATAATGTGAAATAAGGCCTTATTATCAATATATTTAAATTGCTTTGTAGATATGTATTTTACATATAATTTGAAAGGGAAAAATATTAAATTTAATCCAATTTTTTTGTCAAATTTTGAATATCCGTCAAACTTGGATATGGTATTAACTGATATATACCTTGTAGGTTAATGGGATAGATTCGGATACATAATAATTAGATTCAAATTTGAATTATACTGATTTTAATTTGAATGCTACAAGTTCACAACTCTAAGAACAATGACTTTTTTTTTTTTTTGGTGGGGTGGAGGGGGTGGTGGAACATGTCCATTTTGTTGAATTCAATTCACTATAGAAGGTAACAAACGGCAAAAGCTAACAAGAATGGTAGAAGACTTTTGTATCTGTGTATTGAGCTGGTGGGGAGTTACCGTGAGAGACACACACATCATTACTAATATATATATCTTCTGTCCGGACTTTTATTTGTTATGATTCTAATAAGCTCTCCTAATTCATCAGAGTCAATGTTCCTTCAAAGAAGATATTACGTAGACATTAAGAAGGCCAGCTTCACAGATATGCACATTGCAACAGAAAAGAATACTTTAGATCACAAGGTACACAATAACTTCGTAGTTTATTAATTTTCAGGTTTACAGCAATTTTAGTACAGAGTTTTATATTTTTATATAAGTTATTTATGAGTCCTTCACCCAACATAATAGAGTCTGGATTAATAGTAAATTTTTTTGTTGTTTTGTTGTTGGAATCGAACTCCTTTTATTATTACTTCAAGTTACGAAATACAAGAAAGTGTGAGACTTATTACCAAATTTTATATGTCCTGACGAACAAACACACACAAGTTCTTTGAGAACCGCACTAATGTCTGGTGCTAAATTGCCTTGCTGGTGTGTTATGCTTGTTGTGCTCGGCGACAGAATTTTTTCAAAAATTACATTGTAAGATTTTCAATAGTATATGTCAAATTTCTTGATTTGACATTATTGAAGTTCATATGCCCATCTATTAATCAAGGGATGATTTATATTTGTTGAGTAGATTAGGATTTTGAATCTCGAGAGGTATTTTATTATGTTTTTTGTGAGATGTTCAAATATAAAAAATAGTCAACATCATCAACTATGTGGTCTACAATGCATACTAAATATTATCAAGGTCCTAAGAATGGCCCATGCCAATGCTTCTCTAGTGAAAGCAGGAGCCCCCTGCCAAGTTCTGCAATGGGGGATAAAAAGATGAAGGGACCAATCAAGTTGCCATGGTCACTGCTCATTAATTTGGAGTCATGCTTCATTTGTTTCTCTTCAAGATTTCGTAATTTCTTTGACATAACATTTGCTACTACAAAACTTTGAATCATTATCAAATACTATTATTGTTATTAAGTACTTTCATGGTTAGAAATTAGAGAAATTGCGCATGCTGAATAGTTGGTGCAGATTCTATAGTTGACCTGTTTTTGGTCTTATTTAATATGAATTACTTATTAAGTTATTTATGTTCAATTTCTTTTTTTTTTGGCTTTTATACAGAAATTCATATGTCATCCATCGAGGTTCGAGCCTTGATCCTGCTCGTATTTGAAAAAAGAATTTATTTTAATAAAACTTCCACAAAATACCCTTTCCTAAAATTACTGCAAACCTTTCAAAACTATCTTGTACCTTATGATGTAAAGTATTCTTTTTTGTCACTATGGGCATAATTGTGATGCTGGGCTTCTTAATCTCATATATATATATATATATATATATTTTTTTTTCTTTTCTTTTTTGCATGATATTTTCTTCTTTGAAGGAAACTTAACTCTGATAAATTAGGAGCATTTATTAGAATCACAACAAACAAAAATGTGGGCTAATAACGGACAGATTATTAATGACTAGTGAGTCTCCCAACCAAGCAAATACATACACATCTTCTATTGTCTTCTTGTTACCTTCCACACTGAATTGAATTTACTATAATTATAAAATAGACATGTCTTTTTTCCAAAAAATGAAAAAACCATTGTACTTTGGGTTTTCAATGTGTCGTATTCAATTGTTAATATATGTATATAAGATCTATATTAATTAATATTATATTCAAATTCAATGAATATTTGAAATTCGATAAAAAAGTTGATTCAATTTAATATTTTTCTTTTTTTCTTTTAAATTATATGTAAATAATATGGGATAACCCAGCAGGCCCAACATCAAGCGAGACAGCCCACGAGGCCTAATGATAAATCTGTTTGGTCGACCGATATCGACCTTACTTGGTAGGGTCTGCGATCGACCCGTATTGACCTCAGGACCACTCCAGAAGTTCAAGCATTCGAGTCTGATCAACATGAATCGATCTACGGTGTTCACTTGGATCCCCACCGGGTATATTAATTCGACAGGTCGAGTCCCTCTGCTCTAATGACACGTGGTAGCCGGTGCAACCGCTGCCAACAACTCCAACAACTTTGACAGCTCTGACAACTCTGCCAACAACTTTGTCAGAAACGTGCCCCTATTGGTACGGTTTATTTGGGAAAATAGGAGATTTAGCCACCTGGCATAGTACCATGATTTGGACATTCTATGATAATTGATACCTAGGAGTCCCTAGCTAAGGTAGTGTGACAATTTAGGGAAGGGGTTTTCAAAAGATGCGGTCATAAATCAAAATTGAACATCAAGAATAGATGTATAGTATTGAGGCTATTAGAAAGCCGATGAATATCTTGCCTTAGGCCTCTTTCATAGAGATAGGAGATGGAAGGACCGTATTTGCATAGTATGGGTAGAGTTAGAGTAGTTCACCAAAAGCATCATTTGGCTAATTGTTGGGCTTCATAGGCTTGAGGTTGGACAACAAACATGGAGATTGAGTAATATTCAATTAATAGAGATTCATTGAATTAGGTCAGTTAGTTTAAAGAAATTTAAACTAATGTGAATATATGATATTTTAAAGTCACAAAAGTTGTGAGCCCATGTCCAATGAGTAGTAGAACCTAATAGGTCACAGACAAAATCCAATTGGCAATCCTAAGCATTGAGGGAAATCTTCTAAGTGTTAGAAAGATTCCGCGGTGGCTGAAAATTGAGGGAATTGGTTGACACAATTTTTAGTCATCTTAGCTTGATCAATTTAATTGTTAAATAGATCTAATTAATTTAAGGAATTAAATTAAGACTAATTAAATTAAGTGTTAATTTAATTTGGTGCCTCATGACTATCAATTGCTCAAGTTAACTTAAGGTGTTAAGTTAAGAGGACCTAGTTTAAAGAGTTAAGCTAGTTGACTTAAAGGTTAAGTCAAAGTTTAATTAAATTAAAATGTCTAATTTAATTGAAATGAAGGATTGATTTTGGAGGGAGAATTAAAATGAAATGTTTATTCTGTGCCGAATTAGAATTTAATTAGGTAGACATTTCATGGGATGAAAAATAGATTCTAAATTAAATTCAAATTCAACATAAATTAACATACAACTTGCAAGATGCTTGCAAGTTGGCATGCTTAGGTTACACCACTCCTTGAGGAGGGTGTGATGCCACCTTCACATCACACCATGTCTACTCTATATATAGATTTGGAGATGGGGGCAGCCAGCACTAAGATCATTCACACATTTTGTACATCTAAACGTTAGATCCGAAACTCCCTCCAAAAGGGATTCTCTCATATGTTGAGGTTTCACTCTCTTCTTCACCTACCTCACCATTTTCAGTTTCATACCATATCTTGCTCTCTCGCCTTGATTTTTTCATCTTAATTAAGGAGGAAAGAATTGTCCATTAGTGTGTGGACTTTGGCATTAGAGGCAAGACAAATTTCAGATTGCTTGCTTGGTGATTATTTGTTTGAGCAGTGTGTTTCTGGAATTAGTTTGAGATCTTTACAAGGAATTTTAGCATTGAAATTTTTATTGGACGTTCTCCATTGAGTTGGTGAAAGTTGGTCCAAATTTTGCTTGAATCCGAGTTGATTTGGCCAATCAAAAGTTGATCACACTCCGCTGTGCCAGAAATAGTCTGCCTTTGGGAAAGAAAGCTCTACTTCGATTTTTTGGTTGGATTTTGCTTGAAAGGTAATAATATAAACTTAATCCATTATATAGGCATGATTTAGATCCTTGTATTAGTGTAATCTAAGTTAGATTTCAGTTTTTAAATATTTTAAATTGGATCCTTAGCATTACACTTTTTCTAAGTGGTATCGGAGCTTAATTTCAAGCTATATTTTATATTCTCTTTTGATTGATTCATGTGATGAATTGACCTAGAGCTTCGAACACTTGATCTAATCATAGATTGGAGTGTACGGATGATGATGCTTGTGGCTCCTTTAATGATGAATACAGATTATGCTAATATGTGTTTTAGTTGTTAATTTATATGTTAGTGTACTTTGATTAATGCTTAGCCAATGTTAAATATTGATTTAGCATTAGATTATGTTATATGTTGATATAACATGCTTTATTTGGCCTTTATTTTTTTTTTCATTTTTGGATCCAATTGGATTAGATGAATTCGAAATTTTTAGTATAATGCGATTCTCACTTTTAACTTGATTTTTCAAATTTGAAAGGTGTTTTAGATCTAAAATTTCAACTATATTGTGCAATTTAATGTTTAAAATATGTTCTAAAATTCTTGGTGCACAAAGGTTGAGCAAAAACTCACTTGACTCGGCCAAAACTCACCAAACTGGGCTGCTACCAGCCACTATCGGGCGCTGGCCAATTAGCATACTTACCAATTGCCCAGCTGTGTGCCTAAGCTGGGTTGGCAGTGGTGGGTTGTGTTGATGGCACGTTTGCATATTTGTTTTGGTTCCTTTAGTGACCAAAAGTGTTTTATTTCACACATATTGGATGCACAAGTGTTGTGCAAACTCTCAAAACTATGTTTGACATATTAATGCTATCTTAAATCTTGTTAAAGTTAATCTCTAATTGTTTCAAAAATAGGATGCATGAATGTTATGCTTGTTTTTGCTTGGCCAATTAATTATTTATATGATACGCATTTAATTGTTGGAATTGAATGCCAATTCTTGAATTATTTATTGTTCATTTAATTGTTGAATGAATGATAAATGAATGGGGATGATCATGAGCCTTTAACATTAATTTTATTTATTTCAATTGTTGAAATGTGTTGTATTAAAGGGGGCTTGCACACCTTTTTGTTCTATTTTATAAAAGTTATGACAGTAGAATCACTAGGAGTGAGATTTTTTTTTCTTGTAAAAGTTGTAATGAGCAGAGAAGATTCAAAGAGGCTTGAAGACCCATGAATGTATGGGGATACACTTATGTAATAGCTTAGTTTAATCAACCTACTTAAAATCACTTAAGTGATGCACCTATGGTTCTAAGTGCATCACTTGGTTAGGCTCATGGTCATTCCACCCTAGGAGCATGCTAGGCGCACTTACTTATTTATGCTTTCCATATCATATTAATGTATGCGATGCATAGATTAGGATATGGAAAACTTAAATAATAAGATAAAATTGCTGAGATCTTGGCAAGCAACTTTAAAAATCCCCTCACTTAGGATGTCTAAGTGTTTTTCAAATATTAAGTCAAGATGGATATAAATTAAAAGGAGTTTTAATTAATCCATGCCTTTTACCAATAGTATATGCCATGACGGCACTACCGAATTCATGCGATGGCACTTGGCCACGGGGGTCACACTTAGGAGAAAAATTGTGAGTATATACTTAGCATACAATGCACATTTAATTTGAAGCTTACCACACATTGGCACTTGGTCATGGGGGATGTTGTGGAGCAGTCTCGAAATCAAGCTTGATTGGTAGGTTTGACTTAACACTTAGTAGTGTAGATGTCGCATAAGTCGTTGGTCTACATGAAAAGTGAGGTAAAATATATCAAGAGTTGCATGTGATGTAATTAGCAAGTGTTACTTATCCTTGATTGTTCATGGATAACACTCAGTCATGGGGACTACTTACAAGTCTTTGGAATCTGGATGCTCACTAAAAAATGTGATTTTGAATTCTTCTAAGGGGGTGAAGGATTTGATAAAATAGTAGGTGAAAAACATGCTTGAAAGACCATAAACATGTTTTCAAAATTCAATCACATGCTTATATTCTCTTTTTGCCTTCGATGATTTATCAAATCTCAAGAATGGCTAAAATTCACTCAACATTATTTTAGAAACCAATAAACTAATCAGGCCAAACTTTCATATTTGACTAAACCTCAAAATTATTTTGATTCTGAGAAACGGACAAATGTCCTATATCATAGTTCTTCTCATCCCATGGGATTAAAGTACATTAAGAGACACATGAAAGGTTCAAGGATTGAGTTTAGGATTGTTCTATCCCATTGTCTCTTTACAAACTTCAAAATCTCAAAGACACATAAATAGTACCTTGGTCAAAGTTTACAAGAGTTGCAAAACAAACAAGGCATGAGAAGTTTATATTGTTAATGAAGATTTTTCAAGCTAGGATAGATGTGAAGTCATGTGTCATCGACTACGGTTTAAAGATGATTAAGCTTAAAGAAGCTTTTCAACTTTGACGTAGTGATAGACAATGATCTCCATGAAGATTTGATCCCTACATCCTTTCCAAGTTTTATTGATTAAAGTGTTGATCTAGAAGGAGATTACTATGACAAAAGCAAACCTTTGACACTTGTTTCCTTTTTCCAAGTTTATGGACCTTAAGGGTTCCAAAAAGGAAGGTAAAATCAAGAAAAGTTCTTCCTCTAAGGGAAAGCAACTATTAAAGAGATTCGCAGGAATCAAGAAGATTACAGAGGATAAAGTCGCTGTTACTTATTTCTACTTTAGCAAGATAGGCCATTGGAAGTTGTATTGCAAGAAATACCTTGGCACTCGTAAAAAGGGTATGTACTTTATTAAAGTGCATTTAAGGATATATTCTTCCTCATGGATATATGATATCGTATGTGGTTCTTATTTGTGTAATTTGTTTCAAAGAATAGAAAGAAGAATAAAACTAAGTGATGTGAATATGATCCACTGCCTTAGCAAAGGAGCAAGAGTTGTGGCCTAGGCCAAAGGTGTATAATAAGTTAGACTTAAGGAACTTCATAGTTGTATTAAATCCTTATTATTATGTACCATATATCGTAGAGAATGATATTTCAATTCTCATTAGGATAGTGAAGGATTTGATCCTTATATATCAAATGAGAAATTTAAAGCATTAAAGAAATTGGTTCTTTAGTTGCTTATGGTACACTTAACAAAGGATTATACATTTTTGGATTCTCAACCATCACTAATGCATATTCAATCAAGTATGTGAAAATTAGATATCCAAGAAGAAGCCAATTTATGGCATGCAAGACTTGGGCATATATCCAAAAATAGGATGAACAAGATAAAAGCTCTCAAAGCACTAAATGTTAGTAGCATTGAGGAACTTCCAACTTGTGAGTCTTCTTTGAATGGAAAAATGGCCAGTGCTCCTTTTGTAGGATAATGAAATGAAGCACAAGTCTTTTGGATTTGATCCATATAAATATATGCGGTCTATTAAGGGTTAGTGCATGAGAAGGCTATACTTATTTCATTACCTTCACCAATGATCATACTCAATTCGGATATGTGTATCTTGTGAAGTATAAGTCTGAAACCTTTGAAAAGTTCAAAGAGTATAGATGTGAAATAGAAAAGCAGAAGGACTTATAACTAAAACTCTTCAATCAGATCAAGGAGGAGAATACTTAAGTACCAAATTTTTGGATTATGTCAAAGAGAATACAGTTCATTCTCAATGGACTCCACTCAGCACGCCCTAACTCAATGGAGTAGTTGAGAGGAAAAACTATACTTTATTAGATATAGTGGACATGGTATGTTCCATAATGAGCTTCTCCAATGTACTTATATTCTTTTGAGGATACTTCTTAGAAATGGCCGCAAGGCTACTAAATGTAGTACCCTCAAAGGCCATGCCAACAACACCACATAAGATGTGGTATGGCAAAGCACCCTCTTACCATTATTTAAAGGTTTAGGGGTCTCCTGCATACCTAAAGAGGTTTGTGGGAGATAAGTTGGATAGTTAATCATCTTTGTACAAGTTTGTAGGATACCGTAGATAGTTTATGGATTATTAGTTCAATGATTCTTCAGAACAAAAAGGTGTTTGTCTCAGGGAACACCATTTTTTGGAAAAAAAATTTCTATTAAATAGAAAAGGCATTGTTGTTGAACTTGGTGAAGTTCAAGATGATCATCAAATCCCACAAGCGGTAGAAATAAAGAGCCTTGCACAAAACCTTCGAGAAGGTCAAACTGAATCAAGAAGCAACCTGAAAGGTTCTAATTATTTCATGAGACAAGCCAATTGGATATAGATTCGAATACCTACAAGAAAGCTATGTTAAACATAAACTTGGGACATTGGCTTGAAGCCATGAGATCTAAAATAGACTTTATGTACTCCAACAAAGTATGGACTTTGGCAGATCCATCAAAGGAAATTGTTCCCATTATTTGCAAGTGGATGTATAAGTGAAAGCTAGGAGTTGATAGAGAGGTTAGACTTTTAAGGTACAACTAGTGGCAAAAAGTTACACTCAAAGGCCCAGTATTGATTTTAAGGAAACTTTTTCACCGGTTGCAATGCCTTAGTCCATTTGGATTCTACTTGCCATAGCCATTTATTATGCATACAAGATATGAAAAATGGATGTGAAAATTGCTTTCCTCAATGGAAACATTGAAAAAGAAACCTATATAGAGCAACTATAAGGTTTTACATCTAAGTAGAGTGAGCAAAAGGTTTGCAAACTTGAGAGATCTGTTTATAGACTTAAACAAGCATCACGAACTTAAACATACATTTTGATTAGAAAGTCAGATTATTTGGCTTTGTTAAAAATATGTATGAACCTTGTGTGTACAAAGGGCTAGTGGGAGTAGTATATGGTTTATTGTGCTTTATGTCGATGACATCCTTTTCATTGGAAATGAGGTAGGCATGATGTTAAAGTGTACTAAAGTATGGTTATCTACTTAATTCCCTATGAAGGATTTGGGAGAAGCATCCTATGCATTAGGAATACGTATCTATAGAGGTAGATCAAAGAGGATACTGGGGCTATCCCAAACCCAATGTATTAACAAAATACTAAAGTGGTTTAGTATGGAAGAATCTAAGAAAGGATTTCTTCTCGTGGGACATGATATTTGCCTCTCTAAGTCTATGGCCTCAAAGACTAAGACGGAGAGACAAAAGATGTTCGAATACCTTATGTATCCTCTATAGGGAGCATAATGTATGCAGTTGAATGTATAAGACTAGATGTGGTACGTGTTCTAAGTGTTACTAGCATGTTCTAATTCAATTCTGATGAAAGTCACTAGATGGCTATAAAAAAGATCTTTAAGTACTTAAGAAGGACTTAGGAATTATTTTTAGTATACGATAGTGAAGAATTGAAGCCTGAGGGATATTTGGATTCAAGTTTCCAATCCAAAGTAGATGACCTAAAATTCACTCATGAATTTATATTTTACCTTAATAGAAGCGCAGTAAGTTGGAAGAGTTCTAAACTAGACACCACGGTCGATTCCACCACTAAGTAAAATAATTTGTGGTTTTTGAAAGTGCAAAGAAAGGTGTTTGGATATAAACGTTATCCAAAAGTTGGATGTGGTGCCTAGCATGCATGAGCCCATTGTTGTCTTAGGAAGACAGCTCAAGACTTGAGCTAAGATCTCATAGTAATCCAAACATAGTAAATGCAATATCATTTGATATGAGATATCAATTGATAGAGGAGACAACTGAGTAGATAAAGTTGCCTCGAAGGAAAATATAGCAGAACCACTAACATCAAATAAAGATGGGTTTCAAGACTATGGGGAATTAGCTTTAGGGTAAGTAGGGGATTGTTGAAATAGTGCCATGCAAGCTAATTAGATTGGCATGAAAAACTATTTCACTCGTGATCTAATCTTGATTGAATGATATTCTTTATAAATGGCCATCTTCATCATATGTTTATAGTACTTCACTGGCATATGGTTGAAGACTTTAGATCACATTAAACTATGGGACTTGGTCATGCACTGGATGGTGATTATAGAATAAGTCTTACATGATTGTGATCTTAAATATCCCAAGTGATAGAATTTATGAGACAGGGCATCTAAGATTTTGATAGACTTGCACTAACGATGCATAATCTAATGGTTGGATGTTGCTCCATTGCATGAGCAAACCATATGTGATATAGTGCATGTTAGTGGGTGTTTATTAGAGAAGAAGGCACTGGAGACTCGTCCGGAGAATCTACTAGATAGCCATAGTGGCAACTCGGTAGTAGCTTATTTTTCAACTTGCACTAGTGCGTATAATTAGTCCTTTGACTTGAGGATCCATTGTAACCTTGTGTTTAGGTATTCATGCTTTAACTCTATCTTGGCCACTTAGCGGGCTTTTTGGTGGTGATTGGGCATGAGATACTTAGACATAGAAGTTTATGAGATCTAAGATGGGATCCAACTCCTTGTCTTTGGGAAAGGCGAGTGCATATCCTATCTATTCTATGATAATCTATTCCTAAGAGTCCTTGGCTAAGGCAGTGTGACAATTTGGGAAAGGGATTTTCCAAAGATGAGGTCACAAATCGAAATTGAACATCAAGAATAGATGCATAGTATGAGGCTATTAGGGAGCCGATGAATATCTTACCTTGAGCCTTTTTCATAGAAATAGGAGATAGAATGATCGTATTTGCATGCTAAGCATAGAGCTAGAATGGTTCATCAAAAGCATCATTTAGCCAATTGTTGGGATTTATGAGCTTGAGGTTGGACATCGACCATGGAGATTGGATACTCTTTAATTAATAGATATTAATTAAATTGAATTGGTTAGTTTAAAGGAGTTGAAACTAACGTGAATATATGATATTCTAAAGTCACAAAAGTTGTGAGCCCATGTTCAATGAGAGGTAGAAGCTAATGGGTCATACACAAAAGCCTGTCGACTATTCTAAATATTGAGGGGAATCTTTTAAGTGTTGAAGGATTCCATTGTGGCTGAAAATTGAGGGAATTGATTGACACGATTTTTTAGTCATCTTGGCTTGATCAATTTAATTGTTAAATTGATCTAATTAATTTAAGAATTTAAATTAAGACCAATTAAATTAAGTGTTAATTTAATTTGGTGCCTCATGACTATCAATTGGTCAAGTTAACTTAAGGTGTTAAGTTAACAAGATCTAGATTAAAGAGTTAAAGCTAGTTGACTTAAAGGTTAAGTCAAAGTTTAATTAAATTAAAGTGTTTAATTTAATTAAAATGAAGAATTTATTTTGGAGCAAGAATTTAAATGAAATGCATTCAGTGCTGAATTAGAATTTAATTAGGTAGACATTTCATGAGATGAAATGTAGATTCTAAATTAAATTCAAATTCAACACAAATTAACATGTAACTTGCAAGATGTTTGCAAGTTGGCATACTTGGGTGGCACTTCCGTCTTGAGGAGGGTGTGATGCTAGCTTGGCATCACACCGTCTCCATGCTATATATAGATATGAAGAAGGGAGCGACCAACACTAAGATCATTCACACATTTTGAGCATCTAAAAGTTAGATCCAAAATTCCCTCCTAAAGTAATTCTCTCATGTGTTGAGGCTTCACTCTCTACTTCACCCCCCTCACCATTTTTGGCCTCCTACCAGCTCTCTTTCTCCCTAATTTTTCTAGCTTAATTAAGGGGGAAAGGATTGTCCATTGGTGTGTGGACTTAGGAATTAGAGGCAATATGAATTTCGGATTGCTTGGTTTGGTGATCCTCTGTTCAAACAATGTGTTTTTGGAATCGATTCATGGTCTTCACGAAACATTTTAGTGTTGAAATTTTTATTGAACGCTCTCCATCAAGTTGGTGAGGTTTTAGTTTGGATTTGGATTGAATCTTAGGTGATTTGCCCAATCAAAAGTTGATCACACACTGTTGCGCCCGAAGTAGTCTGCCTTCGGGAAAGGAAGCTCTACTTTGAGTTTTTGGTTGGATTTTACTTCAAAAGTAACAATCTAACCTTAATCTAGTATATAGGCATGATTTAGATCCTTGTATTGGTGTAATCTAAGTTAGATTTCTGTTTTTAAATATTTTAAATTGGATCCTTAACATTGCACCTCTTTCACAATCAACTTATCAAAATCAATTTACTAATCTATCATATCCCCCCCACACACATAGATGTATATATATACGCATATGTATATATATAATTACACATCCACTGATTTAACTGATTAGAAAATAAAAACCCACATGTCTAAAAGTTGCTCACCCTCTCTGTTTTCTCCCTATTTTCCTTTTTTTGATCATTTTTTTTCAAGTCAACAATTGTGGCTTTAGCAATTAAACTATTAACAATTGTGGCTGAATTGTAGTGATTGAAATTTTAAAATTAGCTTATTATAGTCAAAATTGGTAGCTATGTGGTAAATAAATTTTCCTTGAAAATTGTGTAAAACAGTCTATCCATGTTAACAAAAACTATGGCAAATTAACATGAAAAAGGACCAGAAAAAAAAAAAATAGCTGGGATGGCATGTGCTGGACTATTTCTCTAAGGAGTTGGGAGATGAAGTACCTTGAGTCCTTGAATGAAGAAAACTAAAATTGTAGCACTATTCCTCTCTCTCCCTTCATCTTTTATGTTTCTACAATCTTCACCCCCCCCCCTTTCTTCTATTCCTCCACTTTTTTATTGCTTTTTGTATTTATTGGGAATTGTTGATAAAAAAAGCTAGGGTTTTATTATATATACATATAGTGAAATAAGTAGTTTACTCCGATGAGGATTCTATTTGTTCTGCTTCTGTGGCTAGGATATTTATTCTACTATAATTCTTTAATATTGATTCCTAAGGTCTCAATAATTCAACTACTAGTAGTAATATATATTAACTCAAGTAGATTTATGACATATACTCCCCAAAATATGGAATAATTATAAGACACAATATAATAGTTATCAATATTGACCATGAGATGACTTAATCATAATTTTTCTAATATCTAACGGAATATATATTTGCCTTATCATAAATTTAATTGATATAGTAAATTAAAATGAAATAAGGTAATAAAATTAATTAAATATTAAATAAATTCTAGGGCATCCCCCCTTAAAGGAATTTGGTCCCCAAAGAGCCTTGGTGATATTTTTGTATTTTTTTCTTTTTTTCTCAAGTCACATTCTTTGTCTTTTGGCATGTCCATAGCAGTATGATACTCTTTTGTGCATAATATTTGTATTCTTAATCTAGGATTTCGACTAGTTGCTCTTTTATGTCAACTCTTCTTGAAGTGACAATTTCTTATACTCTGTGATCTACTAAGGATCTTCTTAATACCTACATAATTGAAACACATAGAAGCTATTATTCATTTTCATAGTGTTTGATAGTGAAATAAGTCAATAAGCTACTACTCCGATCATCACAAATCCTTTTTTGAGTGACTATTTAGAAACTCTATATCTCCAACACTAAATTCCAAAAATCTTCTTCTATCATATACTTAACCCTAAGTCATGTGTTGGATAGTTTTGCTCATATAGTTTTGATTTTCATGAGGTATTGAAAAACTAAGAGAAAGAACTAAAACTTTTATGTTGATATTGTAGTCTAAGTAAGTTGACATCAAGGTAAAAAATTAAGCCTTAGGTTCATAAATGTGAAGAAAATTCGGATGGCATTATATTGAAGTTTAGAAGGCCTCTAATTTGACATATCTTAGTATTCTCGCTATAATAATTTCCATATATATCAGAGTAGGATGATTCAAGTGCTTACAGAAACCTAGCAAACAAAGCTATAAATCGTATGTTGACCACTTTTCTTAGCTCCATCAGAGTTAAGCTATAAAAAGCATCACAAATATATGTTATTGAAAAATCAAAGTTTGTATTTTCTATGTTGACGCATCTTAGTATCTTAATCATCACTTTCTCCATTTATATCAGATGAAGGTGATTTGAATAGATATAAAAACCTAAGAGACAGATATAAAAATCATATGTTCACCATATTGCCCAATTATATCATAATAGAGTGGTAAAAGTCATCACAATATTCTATCCTAGGAAAATCAAACTCCTATATTTTCTGTATTGCCACACCATAGTATTTTAGTCATATCTTTCTCCTTATGTATCGGATTGAAGTGATTCAAAAAGAGACAGATCTTCAATTCATATTTTACCATCTCACCAAATTAAATCTAAATAAAATATTAAAAGGCATCATAATATTCTATTCTAGAAAAATTGACATTGTATTTTTTGTTATGCCACACCTTTGTATTTTACTCATAACTTTCTTCCTATATATTGAATTGAAGTGATTCAGATGGATATAAATATCTAAGAGATAGAGTTACAAATATTATGTTGATCATGTTACTTAATTCTATAGATATCAAGTAGTAAAAGGGTCAAAACATTTCATTTTGGAAAAATCAAAATCTTGTATTTCCACACTTGATATATCTTAGTATTTTAATCATACATTTTCCCATATATATCAGATTAATGTGATTTAGGTGGAAAAAAAAACCTTAGAAATAGACCTAAAATTTGTATGTTGATCACTTTGCTTAATTCTGTAAGGACGAAGTAGTAAAGACTTCACTAATATCCATTTTTGAGAAATTAAAGTCCAGTGTCTTTTAATTGGACACATCTAACTTACTCCATATCTGTTAGATTGAGATGATTCAAGAAGCTATAAATACCTAAGAAATAGACCTATGATTCTTATGATTGGAATCTTTCTAGATTCAATCAGTAACGGTGATAAAAATCCATTAGAAAAATTGGTCGTGTGAAACTAAGATCCTAAGGGAGCATTCTTTCAAGAAGCATTCCTTTCCAAAAGTCAAATAGTTGTCCCTTATGCCAAAATATATCCAAAAACCTCTAATTTGACATCATAAGTTCACCCAAAGTCCTAGTTGGTTCATATCTCAAAATAGGGACCACAAAAATATTCAGGTACAATTATATATATATATATATATATATATTTCTAGTAACTTAAATCTCTGAGAAGTCTCAAAAGTTCTCAAGTCCAACTAAAATGGATTTGCAAGATTCATCCTCCTATGAGTTTGTTGATGTAAGCTTTTCCTGCTTGTAAATTGATTGTCTCACACCTTCATGATAGGGGTAGTCACAAGTACCATAAGGTTCAATCTCGTGCGCTACATTTACTACACCTTGTTAACTTTCGAAAAGTTGTATGTATATACACATTCTTACCCTGTCAATTCCAATTAAATCCCTCAACCTTTAGTGGCAGTATATCTAATGTATATAACATATGTATGGATTTGTACACCAAGTTTTACAATTCACATTCCATGGTGGTTTTTGCTCCTACTTTCTAAATAGATGCCACTCTTTGTGATAAAAATTCTCACCTCTTCCCTTTCATTTTTCAAATCCTCCTCATTCTAATAAAATAATTTTCTCATAAATCCAAATAAATTTGAATTATCGAACTAGTGTCGTATGCCTATTTCATATCTAAAATTGTAGCCTAAGCTCTTGAAAACTAACCTTTAGTGTCAAAGTGAAACATCTAAATCATGAACCAACTTATGCGGGTTTTGACTCATCATCTTATCAAAATAGGCATAGATCAATAAAATAAAATATCCAAGTACACTAGGTAGTCATTCAAAAAGAAGATAACAAACATTCACAATTCTCAAAGGGAAGAAAACTATCAAAACCTAATGTACTTCCGAGCTAAGTCTCCTAATATATCATGAATTCTATTATCAAGTACCAAAATTGTTCAATCGTATCAATTGGCAAACCTAAATACTCAGATCAATTCCTAAGAGTTCTATCCTATATTCCATAGTCCGAGGATCTTATCCTGACATAGCCTAAGTTCTAAACCTAGGCTCTGATACCATTCTATCACGCCCCAAAAATTGAACCATACTGTTTGGTCTCAAGGCGTGAAACTCAATCTTAAATAATGATATTAAAAATCCCAAAATAATAAAGTTATACCCAAACTCAAGCAATTCCTAGCTAATCTTATAACACAGAAACTCAAGTACCATTTGTAAACTAAAATAACTAGAAACCACAATAAATAAAATAGAAATAATAAGCTTAGGAAAATATAAGAGTCTACTACAAAATCTAATCTACGACTTCAATCTTGATTCTCATCATACACAGGATTTGCCTCCTCACTAGGGCTAGACTATAGGTCTAGTAGAAGAAAGTTAAAGAAGAAAATGAGTAAAAGACTCAGTGAGTGATAATTATGTGCAATGTGAGTTCAAGAATTAATATCATTTGTATAGGAAAAATGTTCAAGAATTCATACAATGAAAATATTTGAGAAAAATGTAAGCAGAATTCATAAAACAGTATAACAATAACAGTTAAGAAGTTTATAAACAGTTAAGCAATAACAAGCCAAGAGTTTAATAAATGGCTTCCCTATACTAACAACTTAAATACGATGGTCAAACAGTTTTGCCATAGTTAGTCAACTTTATGACTCCCACTGTAATAGTCTCTTATCACTTCGAGTAAGGTGTGACCTTACCAAAATAGTGCCGAGGATCCTTGGAAATTTGCACAACCTACCTCAGCTACAAACGACTTTTGTTGTGCATTGGGGGCTATGGGGGCTTGGGGTTCAACTAGCAAGCCTGTTACTGCCCAGTGAAGAACCTCGCATACCCTGACCAAGTTAGATCTAGCTAAGAGTAACAGTGACAATAATAAGTTGATCATCAAGTTTAATTTGCTAGTCTAGTAGCATAAAAAAAAGTCACAAAAGCATAGGTTTTCTTTTATCCAAAAATAAAACAAGAAAAAATACTTCTTTTTGTGCTTAGTGGAATACATATATAGTGCAATGTAATTTGAAAGCAAGTTATGAATAATTATATAATAGCATATATTCTTCTGAATTTTGAAACATAACAATATATAGTATTTTATAAGTTTAGGTATTCACCTTCAGGATCAATCCTAGAAGTCAATCATCAATCTTGAAATCAATTGAATCAAATATTGAGTCACCTAAATTCATTTAATAAGCATACCAATCTCCAATTTAACTGATTAATTAGACAAGATTTACTTTCAGACTAGTTTTATGGGTACTATAAGCCTATAGTATCTTAAGATCCAACAATCCTATTTGATATTAAATAATTTTACTAAATATATATGTACTTTTTTTTCTTTCTCTTTTTTTTTTTTTTTATTAAAGTCCATTCAAAATCCTAAAATATATGTAAGAAATTTATCTCAATATTTTCTAGAATCTCAACCTAATACAATCAAGCAGACATATCTAAAATCCAACAACCAAGTCTTGTCATTAGGAACTCAAAATTCGAATTTATAAAGTCATCAACCAAAGTCCCTAGCCTCTAGTTAGAAAACAACAATGCAAAAGAACATATTGCCAAAAACAGAAGTCAACATATTGTCATACTTTCAATCAATTTATCAAAATCAATGTACTAATCTATCATATCCCCCCCTATAGACACATATGTATATATATACGCACACACACACACACACATATATAATTACACACTCACTGATTTAACCCATCAGAAAAATAAAAACCCACATGTCTAAAAGTTGCTCACCCTCTCAGTTATCTCCCGGTCTCCCTTCTTTTATCATTTTTTTTCATGTCAACAATTGCGATTTTTGCAATTAACTATCAACAATTGTGGTCAAATTGTAGTGATTGAAATTTTAAAATTAGCCTATTATAGTCAAAATTGATGGCTATTTGGTAAATAAATTTTCATTTAAAATTGTGTAAAGCAGTCAATCCATGTTAACATAAAACTATGGCAAATTGACATGAAAAAGGACGAAAAAAAAGTCAGGACAGCATGTGCTACTTTGTTTCTCTTAGGAGTTAGGAGATGTACCTTGAGTCCTTGAGTGAAGAAAACTAAAATTGTAGTAGCCGACCCTTCCCTCTCTCTCTCCCTTTGTCTTTTATGCTTCTGCAGTCTCCACCCCTTTTTTTGTTCTTTCATTCCTCTGCTTTTATTTTTCTTTTTGTATTTATCCGGTGTTGTTGATAAAAAAAAAAAAAACTAAGGTTTTATTATATATATACACACACACACATAGTGAAAGAAGTAGTTTACTCCAATGAGGATTCTATTTGTTCTCCTTCTATGGCTAGGATACTTATTCTACTATAATTCATTATTATTGATTCCTAAGGTCTCAATAATTCAACTACTTGTACTAATATATATTAACTCGAGTAGATTTATTACATATACTCCCCAAAATATGGAATATTTGTAAGACACAATATAATAGTTATCAATATTGAACATGAGATGATTTAATCATAATTATTTTTAATTTCTAACGAAATATATATATATATATATATATTTGCCTTATCATACTTTTAATTGATATAGTAAATTAAAATGAAATAAGGTGATAATATTAATTAAATATTAAATAAATGCTAGCGCATTACAGGTTATACCCCACATTTTGAAGTTATGACATAGAAATTAATTATGATAAATAGTTTCACATTAATCAATAATTATTAACTTTGTATACTATTCAGTATACTTAATATAAAAATTATGCTACTACTTATTATACTGTAAAAAAATGAGTGTTTTATTATTTATCAATAAAATTAGTATTAGTACTACAATAATTTAAATTTGTGCATGCAGAAACGGCGTGCCATGACGTCAAGCACCATTGTAAAAAGAAAGCTACTTATACCTCTGAAATTTATCCTTTTACTTATCTTATACAATAAATAAAACTTGTATATTTAAATAACCACCATGCATTCAAAACTTTCATTATCAGAGGTTAAGCTCAAAATATGGTTGTGGCATCGGATGAGCAAAATAATCAAATTAAGTGTGAAAAGATGTTATAGGACAAATGGCTTCGTGCACTGGCAGAAGAAGGATCCTGCCTTATGATATCTCAGAACTGGTTGTTTCCGGCTACAACATCAGTAATAGCAAAATCACATCATCTGAATTTTACATGGAATCAAATTAAAATTTAGGACAAATTTAGATTTTGAAAATTGAAATTTAAAGTAAATCCAATAGGCATTGTTCAGCACAACTTGTATTAAAATTTTGTTTGTAGAGTGTGTTTTGAGTCACAGAACTACATAAATATTTCTTTTGGGATCATAAAATATTTAAAGAAATATATGCATAGTAATCATGGGAAAAGAGTTGTTAGATTGCTCATTTTGAGTAAATCCATCACATTATTATGTCAATACCAATCAATTAATTCAAATAATTGTAATTTTCAAAGTTATTGTGCGAGATAGATTCTCTAATGTAATTAGATAAGGATAAAAACTTTGATCGTGAGCCAAGGCCTGAGGGAAGCAAAACTTTTTATATGGCCTGATCTCCGAAAGCCTAATTTTATTTGAATTAGAATAATAGTATTTTCCAAAATTCTCAATTCCATTCCTTATTTTATCTCATGTTGCAATTAACTATTTTTATAAGAAAATATTTAATACACGTGCCATATATTTATGAAATGAAATAGGAGATGAACTGGGGAACAGAATAGAAGATTTAGACCGCCAATTCATACAGATCAATTGACAGCATGGCATGTGATCGCCTGATACACATAGGCCATACTACCAAATATAATTGATTAAGCACGTATATAATCGAGTTGCATTTAAGTATCAAAACATAATATATAGATCATGAAAGCATAATTAAGCACATAATTAAATTGCATTAGAAGTACCATAAAATAATAGAGAATTAAAAATCATGCAGCTCGTAGTTTCAGTCATTTAGGTTACCGTGAACTATTAAAACGGCTTGCTTCTCCCTTGTTGTTCAATATAAAAATTAGGATGACGCTTGGTGACCTTGCGTTTCTGAAGTCGATCATTGACGACTTGTTTTATTGTGAGATGTTCTTCGTGTTATAACATACAAGTTGTCTGATATTAGGACCATCGGAAGCACAAAACGGTGATCAACTTCAAAGCTTTTGTGCATCAGAGATAACTTGAGATTCCAGGGAGTCACGATGCCTTTCAAGGCATGCACGTGCCTCTTATAAAGGATTAATTCACCATTAATCTTTCCTCATCCGTATAAACTTCTTTGGTAATCAAAAGTAAAAGAACACCACCAAATGCATTGACCTCCCTTTTACGGGGTGATAGCTTTTATAAAGATCTAGCAACCACACTCCTCTGAAATTAAATATTATACAAAGGCCCAAACTCCAATTCATCTAAATATTAGGTCCTCTTGAAATATTTTCAGGTTCAATAACTTTATTTTTTATTTTTAATAGCATTATGAATTAACACACACATATCTTAGATTTATTTGTCAATGTAATTTAATTGACATATCTTGCATCATTTATGTAGTGCTCATACAAACATTTTATTTATTACTATAATGCCTGAGAATATCATTGTTAGATCATTCGACCTCCCTGGTTGAATTAGCCCAAACACAATCCTATTCACTACATACAACTTTCAATCTCAGCATTTTGGCACTGTCTGTGGGAACACTTGAGATTGCAACTAAGAAAATGGTGAACATTAGAAGAGTTGCATTTAAGAGGGAGGATAATAGGAGATCAACATCTCCACCTCCCCCTCAAACTAAGCAAGGTTCGCACACCTTAGGCTCCAGTGCCGCGCAGGAGCAAGTTGTAACACTGACCATGCCTCAACTAATGCAGCTTATAAGTGAACAAATCTTTGTGCAAATCTTTGCTCAACTCTCTACAACATTGAACAGGCACACAATCATGCTAGCCCCAGCTAGCAGTGCAACTCCATAACTGCCTCCACTAAAGGAGAGGTCCCCTCGGGACAGTTGTGGTAAAAAGAAGTCCAGACAACCACCATCTAGACGAGAAGCGACCCCCATGTGCCTCTAGGGAGAGAGAGGTTGACCTGAGCTAAGGGAAAAAATTGCTGACTCTGTAGACTATTACGTTCAACCTAATCGAGCCCCGTAGCACGATAGGGTTGAACTTTCCAAACATGACCAACACAAAAAAGTGGATGAATTAGCAGACCATACGGCTTGACCTATTCGAGCTGCACAGCGCGATAGGGCCAAGAGTGTAAGGGCTCAATTTGATTGAAACATCAACTAAGCTGATCGGGAAGAGTGGGAAGAAGTTTCCCACCAAGTGTAACAACTAAACAGATGCCTTGATAAAATCTCGAGGAGATACATTGAAAGGATGCCCAACTCAGGGAGCCCCTAAAGGTCTCATAAGAGAGAGGCTCGTCGTACATCTAAGAGAATATCAACGAGCACGTTACTATCGATGCTAAGGTCCTAATCGAACTTCCATGGTATGATGGCTCATAAATTCCAATGAGCACTTGATGCAGTTTGAACATATGATGCAACTGAATGGGCACAATGAGTATATCAATGCGAAGATCTTGGTAACCACATTTTAGGGCATAGCGCTCAATTAGTTTGTTAAGCTGGAGCCTTTGTCGGTATACTTCTATGATCAGCTATGTGATAAATTCCTACATCAGTTTGCCAGTGGGTGAAAGGCAAAACTCCCCCATACTCATTTCCACATTGTCAAGCAGAATGAAGGGGAGTCCTTTCAAGAATTTTTCACAAAGTTCAACATGGAGGTCCTGAAGATCGATAACCCTAGGATTAAGTTTTTAATCAATGTGTTATTCTTGGGACTCAGGCACAAAGAATGCGCCAATACTTTGGTGAGAAAGCTGCTGCAGTCGATGGAAGAATTGCTCAACTTGACGAAGAGGTATATAACCTAAGAAGAGATAAATAGGTTGAAGTTTGAAAACTCTAAAGTTGACAAAAAGAAAAATAAGGAGAGAGATGACCAAAAACATAAAAAGAGGGGTTAATCTCTAATAAAGTACTTCCATGACTATACTCCATTGAATATCCCGAGGAGAGAGGTCATGTTTGCAATCTAGCATGAAAATTTCCTCAAGAAATCGAGGAAGCTAAGAAGCAATAAAAAATTGAAGAAGTATTGCCACTTTCATAAATAAAAGGGGCATGACAAAGATGAATGCTTCAATCTCCAGGATGAAATTGAGAGGCTCATCTAGTAGGGCCACCTTAAAAAATAAGTGGCTGTTGACACATAGATTGAAGAAGGAAAAATCGATCGAACTCTCCGTAGAAAAAGGTTGGTTATCCTAAGGAGGGAGGACAAAGAAAAGATACCTGCCCACTTATTCGAGGAGTAATTAACATGATTATGGGAGGTTCTACTAGGGGGAACTCAAAATCAGCAAGGAGGCTAGAGTCGACCAAAACCTTGCCAGTCGAAACGACATTCCATTTATTAACAAGTGTAGAGCCTATCTCTTTCACTGATAGTAACCTGGCTCACCTCAAAGGAAAAAATATCAACCATAAAACTAATTTTTCTATGGTAGTCTCTATTGAGATTGCCAACTTTGAAGTTAGAAAGGTTTTGATCGATAATGACAGCTCAGCCAACATCATCTTTCTTTCCACGCTGAAAAAGATAAACTTAGGGCAGCTGTAATATGAACCTATGCATACCCCTCTCGTTAGGTTAGGGGGGTCAGAAATTATTCTAGAAAGGTCCATCAATCTCTTGACGTTATTGGGGAGGCACCCTAGAGAGGGATATTGATGATAAACTATCTGGTGGTTGACGCTCCATTCACTTATAATGTTATGATTGGTCAACTAGCTCTCAATAATTTTTGTGCTATTGTGTTGACCTATCATATAAAGATCAAATTCCCAACCTCGACCGCCACAGGCGAATTACTGTGTAACATCAAGGAAGCTTGATGGTGTTATAATATTTTGGTTGAGTCAAGTGAGCAAAAGACTCGACTGCAATTGAAGACCTCGAGGGATGCCCCTGTAGTAGAACCTAAGACGAGCCAAGCCAACAAGAAGAGAAAGTTGGAAGACACTTGAGTGGAGCTCATTGGGGAGTTTAAAACAGTAGAGCTGCAACTAGGGAACCCTAACAAGACTACTTGGATTAGAATAGATATGGGCACCCACTTAGAGTGTCTTACGGTCAATTTCTTGAGGAGAAATATCGACATCTTTGCCTGGAAAGCTCTGACATTTAGGGAATTGACCCTAGTGTGATTGTGCACCGTCTTAATGTTGACCTCTTATATAAATTGGTCAAGTAAAAGATAAGGACATTTAATGTCGAGAGGACTCAAATTATCAAAAAGAAAGTATGCAAACTCTTAGATGTAGGTTATATAGTTGAAATTCAATATCCAATTTGGCTTTGTAATGTTGTACTCATCTTAAAGAATGAAGGGCAATGGTGCATGTGTAATGATTTCATAAATTTGAATAAAGCTTGACCCAAGGATCCTTACCCTTTGCCTCGAATATATTTACTAATAGATTCCACGATTAGTTTTAAATTATTGAGTATGATGGATGCATTTCAAGGGTATCATTAGATATTCATGGCCCTTAAATATAGGGATAAAACCTCCTTTGTGGTCCCTAATAGAGTTTATTGCTTTTTGGTTATACTCTTTAGACTTAAAAATGTTGGAGCAACCTATTAGAGACTGGTCAACTTCATGTTCAAGAATGAAATAGGCAAGTTTATAGAGATATATGTTGACGACATGATCGTAAAGATAAAAAAGGCCCCAGACCATTTGCTTGACCTCAATCACACTTTTACAATATTGAGAGCATTTGGTTTGAAGCTGAATCCAATAAGTGTACATCCAAGGTTTGAGAAGGTAAATTCTTGGGTTATATGGTCAGTCAATGAGGAATTGAGGCCATTTCACAAACGATTTGGGCCATTTTGGACATTGGCCCACCTCGAATAGTTAGAGACATACAACAGCTAGTCGGAAGGATTATCGCCCTTGGAAGATTCATTGCTCGATTAATTGACAAGAACCCACCTTTCTTCAAAATTCTCAAAATGCTAAGAAGTTGGGTTTCCAATGGAATGAACATTGTGTTGGGCTCTAGTTGAATTGAAACAATACTTGTTCTCACCCCCTACGCTCTCAAAACCTAAACTTGGAGAAGTACTTCATATATACTTGGCTGTCTCGGAGGTGTCAATCAGTTTGGTCTTAGTCTCGACCAAAGATGGAAGCCATTGATTGATTTACTATTATACTATGTCACTTAAAGGACTGGAGCATAACTATTTAGAGATCGAGAAATTTACCTTGGAGTTAGTCATCGTGCCTCAAAATCTGCGTCCATATTTCCAGTCTCATGCCATGATAGTACTAGCAAACCAACCATTGAAGCAGGTTCTGTTGAAACCAGACATATCTAGGAGGTTAACAAAATGGGCTATTGAATTGGGAGAATTTTATATCATTTTCCAGCCTAAAACAACCATCAAAGCACAGGTTTTAGCGAACTTCATCGCCGGGCGAGTCAACTTGTTTAAAGAAAGCAATGAAGCCCCTCTCACTTAAACTTTTGATGTTAATGGATCATTAACCACATTAGGAGGAGGAGCGGGAGTGGCTCTCTATTCCTCGATAGTAAAGAAGTATGGTTTTGCGATCAAGATCAACTACATAGTTACTAATAATAAGGTAGAATACGAGGCCTTCCTTGCTGGAATGAGAATGGCACTCGACCAAGGCGTCAATCACCTAGCTGCAATCATGGAATCCCAGTTGGTAGTAGAATAGGTCGAGGGAAATTTTGAGGCCAAGGATTCAATAATGAGCTGATACCTGATAGAGATTAGAAAATTACATCAATCATTCAAAAAATTCACCCTCAGCTAGGTACCTCGATCTGAGAATAAGTGAGCAAATGCCCTGTCTAAATTTGCTAGCTCGACCAGAGACACAAGAGACGGGACGATAATATTTTTGGTTGCTGATAGGCCATCGATATGCCCACTTAAGGAGAACTAGGTAAAGAGTATTGAGGAGATAGTTGCTTCATGGCAAAATCTGATAAAACTCTACTTGAGTCATGACACAGTCTTCAAAGATAAAAATGAGACTTATCACCTTCAAGGACAAGCTGCCAAGTTTGCAATCGACAAGCATGGCTAACTATATAAGATGTCGATCTCTGGACCACCCCTAAGGTGCTTGGATCTTGACTGGGCTCATGAAGTATTGCAGGATATCCATGTAGGTATGTGTAGGAACCATTCCGGGGAAAGATTCCTCGCGCATAAAATCATTAGGTATGGATACTTTTTGCCAACATTACTGAAAGAAACTATTGATTTTTCTCAAAAATGTCCATTATGCCAAGTTTGTTTATACCTCCCGCATCAACCCGCTGCACCCATGGTCAATGTTCAAATTTCTTGGCCATTTGATCAGTAGGGGATCGACATTTTGGGCTTACTGCCAAAGTCAATAGGTCAGAAAAAGTTCATAATCGTGGTAGTCGAGTATTTTATCAAATAGGTTGAGGTTAAGGCAGTCCTAAAGATAACCGATGAGGCCATCAAAAGTTTCATCTAGAAAAATATTATATGTTATTTTGGCCTACCTAAGATCCTCATTTTAGATAATGGGACTCAGTTCTAAAGCAGAAGTACTAGAAGTTGGTGTGAAGCTTTAGGAATCACCTATCATTTTACTTCAGTAGATAACCCTCAGTCGAACGGCCGACAAAGGTGACAAACAGGACAATCCTCGACCATTTGAAAGCTAGGATACAAGATACAGGGCCAAGTTGGGTAGATGACCTCTTGGGAGTGTTATGGGCATACAGGATGATCCCCTGTATAGCCATAGGTCACAACCTTTATAGTTTGGTTTATGGTTTCAAGGCAGTCATCCCCTTAAAACTCATACGACATAAATTTTGAGTGATTCACTTTCACCTACTTAGGAACACATCAGAAAGGAAGCTCAACCTCGAGACTATCAATGAGCAAAGGTAAGAAGCTTATAACACCATGCAACACTACAGATAAAAAATGGTAGACAACTACAATAAAATAGTTCGGCTGTGCCACTTTAAGGTTGGGGACCTCATTCTAAAAAATGTGGAAATGTTCAAGAATGTTGGCAAACTCAATCCGAAATGAAAAGGACCCTATACCATTGTGAAGGTATTAAAGTATAACACTTACCGACTTGCTAATATTAATGGGATAAGCTTCCTCGCCCATGGAATGCCATCAATTTGAAGAAATTCTATCTATAAAAGTACATTGTAATCATCATCATCATATTCTGTGATATAAATAGAGTTCCAGCAATACTACTATCATTTGTTTGTATTATCACAGCTGCATCTATCTCGCACCTCTATAAATTTCAAGTTGACCTCATATCGACCCACAAGCAGGTTCATGTTGCCAAATTAAATTTCAAGTCGATCCCATAATTGACCCACAAGTAGCTTCATACTACCAAATCAAGTGGACCCCATAGTTGATACACAATTGATTCGGTAGTCGATCGATAAGTCAGTGCAATGCTACAGAATTATGATAACTCAAACCTAAAGTAATTAAAATTGACTATAAAGTTGAGCAAGAATGCAAAAATAGATTCTTGAATGTGCTTCGACAAGACCATATGTATCTCTCAACAGTAACCCAAGTCGACAATAAAGTTGCTGGGTTTTCTTATTAACTAACATGGTTCTCAACTTATCAACTATACAATTGTGACGACATAGTTGCATTCAACAAGAAAGCTATGAAGTTAATTTCATTCAACAAGAGAGATATCAAAATAAAATTTCATTCATAGAAAGTGTTCATTACAACTTTCAAAAAAAAAAAAAAAGCAACGATGACAAAAGAGAGTTGGAAGATCAAGTTTAGCTTGACATACCCTCCGATCGACCAATCTAGGTACTTTTGTGTAAGTCCTGGTCAGGCTTTAGCATTGCTGATTCCAGTGGTAGCATGGCTTGAGCTGGTTGCGAGGGCTCTACGATATTGCCCATGAAATCAGTTTAGCATAGCTCATATTGCATGATGTCGACCTCTATATCCCTCATTTCGAAGGTAAGGTCCTCAGCAAAGGCAAACTCGCTCACCAGTTCAACTAGCTTGGCCTTGACCTCAGCCTATTTCCACTGGGCTTTAGTTATGGGCTCGATGGGAGCGTTTGTCACAGTATCCCTCTCCTCATCGCCATCGACCGCACTCTCTTCAGATTCTGGATAAAGCTATAGCTTCTTGTCCAGGGCAGGGCTTATTTTATCTTTATCTTCTATCCGAAAAGCATAGCCCAGGTACTCAAGCTACTTTATCTCCTTCTTAAATACACTGCAGGCATTATTGATGGATAAAACTATGCTCACATCTTGGAAGGTCGAATCAACATGAATTGTTCCACCACGTCCCGCTGCATTATGGGGAGTTGTCGAGAGAATATTGCTTGAGCCTCCTAAAGTATAGTAATGTGGCTGGCCAATTGACCAGAGGAGCTCACTTGTATATCTAAATGAGCCTTCTTCAACATAGAGTCCATTCGATTCATCTCTTTCACAGCCTTAAGCAACTACTAGTCCTTTGCATTGAGCTATTCCCGGAGGTTGGCTATCTCTTTTGTTAGCTGGTTAACTCAAAGCTAGGAAGACTTGAGCTGAACCTTACTCCTTTTTTTCTTGCAACTCCTCGCGGTCTTCCAGGGCCAACTCTGATAGGCAGTAAAAATGGTACCCACGCTAGCTTACCCGAAATATAGATTATCAATAAATAATATAACTAGCTGAAAGGAAAACTTGATGAGAGAGTAATCGACCTCACACTTATTATTGTAATGGTAGGCCATAGCTTTGAGCGCTCTAACTTGGCTTAGACCCATGAACTTCTACACTTGAGGGCGTTAGTACCCATCATCCTCGATGATATAATGGAGCTCAAATTCATGATCTCCATAGTCATATCTGAATCAGGGCGACAAAAACTTGGGAATTTAGAATAAAATCCCATTGCCACACTTGCCAAACAAGTCATAGCTAGTGACTGCCTTTTATTTGTCTTTATTGCTCATTGTTCTTTTGGGTGTTGAGCCTCCCTACTCGATGATTTATCTTTTACCCTAACTTGTAGGGCTATTTTGAACACCCTTCGATGATTGAGTGGATTGGGGTGCCTATTTAATTTGTGGCAGGCTAGGGGGTAGTCAGGGGGACTGACTCTACTGTAGGTGCATTGCGTCGAGCAACTGCTCAACGACGTTCGTCACTCCTCTAGGCTCTAGCTAAATCTTCTCATCAACTGTGGGCTATCATTTCTTCTTGATCTGCCAAAGAAAGGAGACAAAATAAAAATGATCAAAATCGAACAAAAATATTAGACAAAGATATCATAGTGGACAAAGATCCCTACCTAGCCAGTCATCTGTGGGAAAGTCGAGCTTAGCCGATGATAGGCTTGCTGACACCAGACATCTCTGTTCAGTTAGAACTGAGGCCTCAATCTGCCTAAACTCGACTAAGCCCTAAACGAAAGTGTTGGGCTAGTTGGTTGTTTGGTTCCCCGGCATTTTGACGTGCCCTCTCTACCACCCTCTAGGAATATTAAACTCACTAGGCCCTTGAATATACATAAAGTATTTTTTCACTCTTGGCTATATGATGAAGAGGGGATTACCAAGAATTTTTGATGCGGATGCATCATCAGATAATATAACCTAAACGTTTTGGTACTACCCGACTTATGGGACATGGGCAAATGGAATAGATTGGAAAAATTGGCAAAAGAGGTTGGCTGGCCAAACAGATGCATCAGCACAACAAAACTGTATATGGTGGCGAAATAGTTGGGTAGAAATTGTGTTATATAGACCTCAAGGCCCCCCAAAGGCCGACTATTGTTGGTGCTTGAGAAAACCTAAGTCTAGAACTAAATCCATCCTTAAACACCATTACACACCCCCTTAGAGGTCAATGCATCCTACCTCGGGGCCGCCCAGGCACTAAGAGTTATAGTAATCTAGAATATGGTATATCTTCCTAACTAGGCCAACGAGGGAGATTTTGGAGACTATTTCACTGTAATGGTCTGGCGTAAACAATTGATTGCATGATGTTGGCACCTCACTTAGGCCAACCTTGCCCCTAGAGGTAGCCCTCTCAGTACTTGAGCTGCTGTAGGTCGAGCTATCGCTCGATGAACTATCAGAGGTATTCTTAGACACACTTTTACCCCTAACCTCCCCTTGAAACTGTACACTTTGAGACCTAGTGTCCTCACTATTTGATGCACTTGACATCTTTACAAAGCAAAATGAATAAAAATAGAAGCTTGGAGAAAACGTTACAATTGATCGCTTGAAAACTCTAAAGTGCAAATATTATTAAAGGACTCTGAAAGCAAGAACTTGACTAGACCAAATTCAGTAAAAGTGAAAAATGAATGTTTTTACCTAACCTATTTCTAGGCATTTGGATGTGGGAACCCAGGTGGCAGTAATAATTGCATTGCTTCCCCTTGGTGCTTTGTATACCGCAATGTAACTAACGCATTAAATGTGCAAAATCTTGGTCAAGTATTCAAAAACCCTAGTTGCGAATTCAAAAATTCTAGTCGACAGTTCAAAAACCTTGATTGAATCCACATAACCAACATTTAGTTATCTATTCTCTGTTCCTTCCTGTCGACATGCTCGATCAGGATTGCAAGTAGGGGAAACTCATGATATGGGATTACCCAATAGGCTCAACCCAACAAGCTATTCACTCTAGAGAGATTTCTAGGCCCACTTAAGATCCAAGGCCCAATAGCACTTTAGGACCTAACTAGGCTGATTCACTCAACCACAACCACTCGGTTGAGTGAATAGTTCTTGATAGCACCTAATGGGAGGCTTCAAGCCACATTCTCTATTCAGCCATCCCTTTGGTCGGCTACCTTGTCTAGTTGATGATAGTCGACCAAAATGCTCACTTCGGCGTTGACTTATCCTTGCCGCATTTAATGTTCTGTTAGAAAATGTGTCTATATATTAATAGCACATGCCATCTAGTACAAACTCTGCCACCAATTCTGCCACCAGTTTTATCAGGGAGATGCACCCCTAAAGTATTATTCACCTTAGAAAGCAAGAGATGATGCCACCTGGAATAGCATCGGGATTGAAAATGAGCAACAACCCCCAGACAAGGACAAGAGTCCACTACACTTGATGGGGCATCTTAGATATATCATCTACCAGGAGAAAGCTATAAATACTCCATTGCCAACCACCCTCCAAGTATGCCACATACACTGTATGCTCTTACTCTGCTATTTAATTATCTCACTTGACTAGTACTAACTTGAGCATCGGCGTGTCTTAGCTGGGGGCACCTCGACTAGTTTAATGTTTGCTATTGATTGTAGATCTCAGCCCAAGAGTAATATCATTATTGGATTATTCAATCTCCCTGGTTGAATTAGCCTAAACATAACTTTATGCACTACATATGAATTTCAACCTCATCAAATATATACATTAAAAGAAAATTCATTAATTAGAAAACAAAAAAAAAAAGAAAAGAAAAATTAAATTCCATCCTAATCAAATAATGATAATTATTATGTTCAATCTTGAATTTATTTTAGAAATAAAACAATAGTCTTTGTTTATAGTAAATGTTACTCTTCTTGAACAATTCATAATATTACTAGGAGTATGAGTCGTTAATTAGTTATAAGACATGTTATTCTTATGGAATTAGAATAATAGTAAGTAATAATCCTAGTCCAAGAGGGAGTATAATTAGAGTCCTCCTTAAACTGAACCACTTCTTTCACATATATAATGCTTCAAACCAAAACTCTAAATCATATTAGATAAAAAAATAAAAAAGAAAAGAAAAAGAAGATAGAGGGCTGCTGGCTGCAACCTTTCTCAAGCCAAACATCAAGATAAAGTATAGAATTTTAATTGGTATACTACTTAACTTGGGTGTGTCAAATAGCCTACGGTTAGTTTGGATGGAAAGTGTTTTTTTACAGTGCTATTATGATAGGCTTCAACTATTAGAATTCTAAGATTTCTAGCCATACTTACTACATATACTTGATGCTTAGCAAAAAGGGGGAAAAATAAATTATTTGTCAATCTTTTCAATAATATTCCCACTCCTTCATTGACTTGCATGACGTGTGACCTATAAGAACAAATTTAATTGTACGGTTTTGCCTACAAATTCAAGTGAATCGCTAAAGAGTTAAAATTGTTTTTGGCAAATTAAAGTTGAAGTCTTATTTTTTAGATTCTAAAGCTAAAGGTTTTACATTAGTCTATAGATCAAATTATGGTAATTTTACTTGAAAATGTTTTTGTAAAATATTCAACATGCTCTTGACATGCCTGTAAAACTTTACCTTTAAATAATGTTTCTTGAATTTTATAAAAATTTTGAAAGTTTCTTGCTAGATTGAGAGGCTAACCTGAATAGTTTCTTTTTAAAAATTATATATTCATTGAAATAGAAGAATTTTTAATTAAAAACTTTTACTATGAAACCTTAATGTGTCTAAATATTGTAAAAATATTTGGGCCTTAAGTATCTCTATTGAATTTTGTAAAAGTTCAAAAGAATACCTTGCTAGACTACATGGCAGATCTAGGCAGGTTAAGTTTAGAATTGTTTTTTAATTTTCTGCCCATCTAAATGATATTATTTTAAAGTGATAAATTTTATTAAGAAACTTTGATGTGCTAGTTACATTATTGGAGAGTCTTATGAACTCAAGTCTAGTAGTTATTTTTCTAAAATTCACCAAGTTTAGCTGCATGAGCATATCTTGGGTTTGGATTATTTTTAATTTGACAGATTTATTATGATGATAATGGAAGTATTTTAATTTTTATATTTTTGTACATTATGTTAAAATTATTTAAAAAAAGAACAAATAAAATATTGAACCTTATATTATTTATTTTAGTTATTGAAAGTTATGAAAATTTACTACTGTAAAATTATAGTCTCAAGCTTCCGAGTTCTTGAAAAAAACTAGTAGGAAATGCTCTACTCCTAGAACAACTTTGATTTCAAAAAAATTGTGGCTAAGTTAATGATGTTTCTCTAGTCTGCAATGCTATACGAGTTTTTTAACTCGTGTTTTATTTTTATACTAATAAAAAAATTTACTTCGATTTGGGGATTATTTATTTCTTGAAATCTTTGAAGGCCAATTGCTAATTTGGAAAATTGAGTACTATAATGAGCCTTTAAATCTTTATTGGTACTTGCAAGTTCATGATTGTGTAATGAGTACTTTTAATGAGGGTAAAATGTATAGTTCCCATTAAGTTTAGGAAGATTTAATCATGTCCTTAGGTTGTTCTTGGAATTCATCATAAAAATATTGTATAGGTATTCCAGGATGAGTGTGAAAGTTTAAGCCCTTCATTGAAGTGTTCATTAGAAGAAATTAGTTTAATCATTATCATTACTTGGCAAGTATTCAAGCTAGCCCTAGGAGATCATTAATCAAATGAATGTAGAGCATTGTGAGTGCCTAATCCTATGTATAATATATGGTATCACTTTTCAAAACCTAGAAGAGTATATGTTATAATGTAATCCATTGGAAACTTTACTTCAATTTCCACTACATTGTAATTATATTCCACTTCACATATAAAATTCTCTTATTTTGTTTCATTATACAAGAAAATATTTTCTTTTATGATCTCATTTTTTTCTTTATTTAATAATATTTTCAGACTAGAAATTAAATATGATAATTAATACTGATGACTAAATTTACTATTATTGATATTGTACGTTAGATCAACTTTGTTTGGGTGTGCAAGAAACTTCGCTGGGCAGCTTGCCAGGTGAACCTCAAGTCCCCATGACCTGATCCCCCTAAAACATAAAAGAAGCCATTTGTGGTTGAGGTAAGTTGTAGGATTTCTAGAAAACCTAGGCTTGGGCATTGTTTGGTGAGATAGTTCCTTACCTGGAGCGATAAGCGACTGTTATGGTAGGAGTCATGAGGTTGACTGACTATAACAAACACTAGTTTGATCATCACATTTAAATGTTGGCCCATGATAATGTTAACTATTATATTCTCATTTTTTAGCTGCTTAACATTTAATTGCTCTCCACTTATATTTTTTGCAAACATTTTGATTGAACATCATTTTGACCATGTTATATTCATGAATTCGCATGCACTTCCTTGGTATTCACTAAGTCTTTTACTCACACTCAATTTTTTTTTTCTAATAGATGTAGACCCTAGTCCTAATGAGGAATTTGAACCAGTCTTTGATAAGAATCAAAGTTAAAAGTCTTTTAATGAGGAATTTGCAGTATTTTAATATTATTGTCATGTTGATGAATAGTTCTTTTAGTTTTCATTTTATGAACTTATTAATTGAAGATAGAGGATTGAACATTTTGAGTTTTTCTCTATTAGTGTTTATTTGTACTATTAGAAATGTTTGGTGTTTTATTTGTGGTTACAATTTTGATTGGAGACTCATTCTCATTTTATGAAAATTAGGCTTAGAACTCTTAGGAATTCATTTGAGTTTTTAGGTTGAACCACTAAAAAAATTGATCAAATTCCACATGATATCCAGGTTGTGAGGGAGTGTTATTAGGTGAGCTAGCTATTGTGATTAAACATTTTAGTACTTGACAATAGGACTATGAGACTTTCATGGGAAAACCTTAGGATTTAATGGTTTCTTTTTTTTTTTCTCCCTCTTGAAACTTTTGAATCCTTTTGACTATATTCTTTCAAGCCCATCTAGAGTACTTGATATTTTGTTACTAATCTAGGTTTATTTGATTTTGTAGGATAAGATGATGAATTAAAGCCCACATAAGTCAGTTTTATTATTTAGATGCTCTACACTATGCGATTGAGGTTAGAAGAAGTGAACGACATAACTGTATCCGCTAGCAACGTATTTCCAAGAAATTCAATTACCAAGAAATTCAATGTACTTTAGAAAGATTACTAAACCTAATCATGCATCAACTAGGAATGACAATGGAGTCAGTAAGCTGCAAGTTTGGCAGGACTCGAAACCTACCCTGCCCCATTCTGCTTCACTTCAAATTCCTAACTTGATCTGTCCAACCCACCAAACCCATTTTTATTTTTCTTTTCATTAAAATATATAAATTCACAACTTATATGTTTTCAAAATTATTTAAGAAAAACATATACAAAGAATATGTATACATGTATAGAAAATTATAATCCAATATACAATACGTTTCTGACACTATTTTTTTAAATTTAAAGTATACTATCCCCATTAATTAATTTTAGTATATTCTCCATCATTTTTATGATGATTAATGAGTAAAAAAGTATTATTTATTTGATGAAATATACATATACTATTATATATCCTAATTTTTTATCATTTTATGAACATTTATTATATATAATATATAACATATTATATATTTATTATGCAGGACGGGTTTACTTAAACCCATAACCCGCCCCAAAACTAGTTTATTGACTCCTAACCTACCCCACTAGGGATGGATCAAGGGAGAAACCCGGTCTACTCGAACCCATTGCCATGTTTAGGATCGACTTGAGAATGATACCTAAACCTATTGCCATGTCTAGGATCGACTTGGGGATGATAGGAACCCCCATAGAAAGGAACATCTTTGATATAAGAAGACATGTGAAGAGTTGGGATAATAGTAGAAGTCTATTGACAAGAGTTAGATCGCTGAAACAATGAGTTGTAGGAGGAACGTCGTCAAGGAAATATATTTAAGATAATAGTGAAAGGCCCTAGAGAAACCCAACATTGGTTAACATGTTTTATTGATCAGTCGAAGAAAAATGATCAGAATAAGAACCAGCTGAGGAAGAGCTCAATGTGGAAAATGGAGATGACCATGAAGAAGTAGGCTTGAAAGAGGATATTAAAAAGATAGAACCAAATAAGGGCAATGATAAAGATTAGAATAGGAGAATTATCATCTAGAATTGGATAAGATTTATATTTTGAAATTTATATTTGTGTTATTTTTGTATATTAGGTTTTCTACTTAGTAGTTGCTTTGGTTTAAAATTTTGGTAATAGTTAATTTGTGTAAGCTTGAAAAAATAATAATTGAACTAACTAGGGAATGAAAGTTAACTGGAATGACTTTGATTTCAAAGCACTAAAAACAAGTAAGATAGGCTACCTAGCCTACCTAATCAATAGATCTAAGGATGAGAATAAGATCGATAAAGTCCTCGTAGTTGCAAATTTCCCTAATATATTCCCTAAGAAATTAAATTCTCTAACCCCAATCGCGAAGTTGACTTGGCCATTAAAGTTCTTTTAGGAAGGACCCCAATATCTAAGGCACCGAATAGGATGGCACTAGTAGAATTTAATTAACTTAAGGTACAGTTGCAAGAGCTACTTGAAAGTGGGTATATTTAGTCAAGTTCATTTGCTTGCAGAACCCTTGTGCTTTTTTTTTTTTTAATAAAGAATATAGATGGGACTTTGAGGATGTGTGCAGACTATTAAGGCTTGAATATCATTACGATTAAGAACTTGTGTCTTGTTTTTACACTAATATATAAATTTACTTAGATACGAGGTTTATTTATTTCTTGCAATCTTTGAAAGCCAATTGCTAATTAGAAAATTAAGTACTATGTTGAGCTTTTAAATCTTTATGGTGCTTGCAAGTTCATGATTGTGTATAGTTCCCATTAAGGTTTGTTACATTAAGTTTAGGAAGAGTTAATCATGTCTTTAGGTTGTTCTAGGAATTCATCATAAAAATATTGTATGGGTATTCTAGAATGAGAGTAAAAGTTTAAGCTCTTGGTTGAAGTGTTCATTAGAAGAAATTAGTTTATTTAATATCATTACTTAGTAGGTTATTCAAGCTAGCCTTAGGAGATCATTGATCAAATGAATGCAGAGCATTGTGAGTGCCTAATTCTATTTATAATATGTAGTATTACATTTCAAAATCCAAAAGATTATATGCTATAATGTAATCCATTGGAAACTTTTCTTTAATTTCCACTACTCTGTAATTATATTTAATTTCCCTCAGCGCATAACAAAAGTCATTTGTGGTTGAGGTGGGTTGCAGGATTTCTCAAGGACCTAGGCTCTAACATTGTTTGGTGAGGTAGTGCCTTGCCTGGACGATAAGAGATTGTTATGGCAGGAGTCATAAAGTTTACTAACTATAGCAAACACTGGTTTGTTCATTACATTTAAATGTTGGCCTATGGAAATGTTTACTATTATATTCTTGTTTTATAACTGCGTAACATCAATTGCTCTCCACTTATATTTTTCTCGAATTTTTTGACTGAACAGAATTTTGATCATGTTATATTCATAAACCTACATGCACTTGCCTAGCATTCACTAAGTCCTTTACTTGCACTCTCTCTCTCTCTCTCTCTCTATATATATATATATATATATTTTAAATTTGCATCTAGCATATTTAAACCCTATTATTAATGAGGATGTTGAATCCGTCTTTGACATGCATCAAAGTTGAAAGTCCTACCATGAGGAATTAGCAGTATTTTAGTATTATTGCCATGTTGATGAATTAGTTCTTTTCATTTTTGTTTTATGAATTTACTAGTTGAAGATAAAAGATTGGACATTTTGAGTTTGTTTTTGTTGGAGTTTATTTGGACTAATAGAAATGCGCAGAGTTTTATTTATGGTTATGATTTTGATTGGTGACTCATTTATCAGGATTGAATTTCGTGCCTCAAAACTAGATCTTATGGTTCAACTTTGGGGCTTGACAATTACAATTTAATTTAGGAATTAAATTATGTTACTCCACGAATTATCTCTAATTTCATAATTAAAACATTTGCATAAGTTAAATCATATTTGAGGAAATTTTTTAATCTAAGGTAAAAAAAATTCCTAAAAATAGTTTTTTTAAAATTTACCTCAAGCTTCATGTTCCCTCACAAAAACTCCACTTTTTCTCTCCTAAAAAACCAAAAATTAAAAACAAAAAAAATAAAATAAAATAAAACACCAACATTCTCAAGAAAATAATGTCTTCAGCAACGTAGGGTGAGTAATTGTTATGGTGGAAACTCGATTCAACTAATAAAATTGTGAACAATGCAAACTGAGGAAGAAAACTTATGGCATGTGCCAAATCTATGGACAGAAGCAATTGCGGAGAGACACGCCATATCCATGCACAAGGACAAATGCCTAATTATTGGATTATCACATTGAATCAACATAACATGGACCGGAGGCTGAAACTGCATGTGTGAGAAGAAGGAAACTTAGTTTGCTGTATGTGGAGGCTGAAGATGCTTGTAATCTGAAATGATTGTTTTGAAGGCAAAAATACAGTACATGCTCCCCCTTCCTCTGAAGCATGAAACCAATTGTGCCTTTTCTTGAAAAACTAAGGTGTGGACTGTGGACCCATTTATTTTATTAATTCAATCAATTAGCTGACTTGATTATTTAATTCTATTATTGTAATATTTAAATTTGTTATGGCCCAATGAAAGTTAATTCAATTCATTAATTAACTTACTCAAACCAACAGCTGAATTATATTAATTATATTCTGTTAATAAGGAATAGGCTCGTCGTCCAAATTAGTGTATGACTATTAGAGTTACCAATAAACAAGCAGTAGATTCAACTTTTTTGTCTAGTATCTTGTAGCTCAAGTGACGTTAGTCTCCCCTATAATGTGGGTGGGAGATCTCATCTCGTGTTCGACCTGAATGGGTGTCGTGTTTTTTTTTTAAAAAAAAGATTCAACTTTTAGAATTTAGTTGAGCAATTGAAAATATTTCAACAATCACCCTAATTAATAAATCATCTTGTCCAGTGACTTGTAGTTCAAGTGACATTAGTTTCTTTTAATGTGTGGGAAGTCCTCCTGTATTCGACCGTACCTTATGTACATTGTGTGTAGTTCAAGTGGCGTTAGTTTCCCTTATTATGTGGAAAGTCTTGTATTCGACTCAAAATGAGCGCAATGTATATCTTATGTGCATGGTGCATAGTTTATATTTTAATTTATTTGATTTGAAAATAAAAAAATATTGTTTTGTTGAAAGGATAAAAATTTATCATTTGTAATGCTCTTTCTTTGAAAAAAAAATGGTAAATCATCTTAAATTTAACTCTGAATTTTTGAAGCCAGCAACCATATATGGTCGATGATATCAATTCATCACCATGAAAACCTAAATATGGTGCGACAGCAAACTGTTCCAATTACAAGCACTCTGTAACCAAATCCTCAATTGCCTAGCCAGTGTATGGAATGGATTCTTTGTTGGAAACCCAAATAATTAATAAGTATGTTCTATGAGTATTATATGACCTAATAACAAAATTAAGAAACCCATTTTCTAGATTTCGCCTAACATTGACTAAGAAATAATTTTATAATTATAAAACAGAAATCCCGTATTCGATAATTTTTTTTTTTTTTAATTTTCATTAAGAATTTTTAAGCGGGGTTGTCTAATGTGTTTGTCTTCTAAAACCCTACATTAATGTCTACAAGAAAAGACGTAGTCCTCGTGAGCATATATCGTATGCAAAATTCTTGCAGAACTCTTGATATCTTGTCATAATAATTTCTGGAACTTTTTTTAAATGAAAATTATAGATGCATATATCATGAACACCACATACCAGAGCTATGCATGACCTAAATTTAATCAAATCGAGAAAAAAAAAATTAAAAAATGTGTAATTTATAAGTATTGAATGGAAAAGGATTACAAGGATATAAAAGCAGCCAATTTAATCGGACACCATTCTAACGTAATCTATACTAATTTGACACCACTGTTGGGTTCGCATCGACTCCCAGATACTTAATATAAAGAAAATTTAAATTTTGAACTTCATGATTAATTGCATTGCGTATAATAAATTAATTATATTATAAATAAATATATTTTGTCCTGTTAATTAGTGAGATCGATTATAAATTGGGAGCTAAAAAAATTATCTTTTTTGTTTCTCATTTGCAATGTAGGTAGTCATACAAATTAATTCATGATCCTGATTAGTCTACTATGTTGATCAACTTCTTTAAAAAGAATCGATTCACTTTAGAGATTTTTCTTTTCTTTTCCTTTCTTTCTTTGTTTCTTGAAAGAGGGCATTATAAATGATAAAAGTATAATTCACATATAAGACACATAAGGTGTACAATGCATCCATTTCAAATTGAAAACAAGACCTTCTATATAATATGGGAGACGGATATCATTTTGACTACAAACCTCTGGACACCCTCATTTAAAGATTTAAATTTGCCCTCTCTTAATTTAATCCGCACGCCGAAAACCCACATGAGATTGCTCAATGCTAGTAGGTAAATTTCAATGATTTAATTTTACAAGAACTTCACAGAAATTCTTTTATGAAATTTTGGTTTGAAGAATTTAAAAAATATTTGATGATATTTTAACTTGAATAATTTTTCACAAAAGATTGATAAAGAATTTTTCATAATATTAAAAATTATTTTACTATTACTATTATATATAAATGAGAATAGGCGTATCATTCTTCTTACTATGCGTAAGTGCTGTTTTCGCTCTTTTTCCCCCTCTCTTTGTGCCTCTTATTGTTTAATGTTTGGCTCTATTTGTTTATGTTTTAGGTGTTTTTTGAAAAATATTTTAGGAATTAAAATTGAGGAATGTAATAATTGTTTATTTTTATTTTGAGGAAATATGAAAATTGGTTTGTGAACAAAATTTTTTGTTTGGAAATATTTTGGGGAGACAATTTTTACTCTGAATGTTATATCAATTACCTTTTTATTGGATTTGCATGGCAAATTATTTTTAATATAATATATTAAAGTATATTTTTAGTTGGATGATTGATATATGTGTATATGTATTTGTAATGATTCTTATATGTAGATAATTGAATTGCTAAATATTTTTGAAAATTATAATTAATGGTAAAAATATATGATTTAATTATGAAAATAAATTTATTAGAAAAAATAACTTATAAGGTTAAAAATAATGTGTTCAATAATTACTATAGTAAAAATATTTATAGATAAAAAATGAATTGTTAAACATTATTTAAATATTTGTGGAAAATAATTGTTAGATTAATTATTTTACACATTATTAAATATCAAAGGAATTAATATAATAACTAATATCTTAACAAATTATTTGATGAATTAATCAAAATTATTTTACATTACTTCTTAAAAGAAATATTATTTTTTTTATTTGTCAATGAAATTAAGTGAAAATATAAATTGTATTTTTAGAAATTTTCAAATTAGAAATATATATTTATATATTTTGTAAATGAAAACATAATTTTTTATGATTTATCAATGGAAATGCAAATTTATCAAATTTTTAGAGGTAAATTTTAGAATTTTTTTATTAATAAAATTTTGATATATATATATATATGTGAGATATATGAGAGAGTAAGAAGGTGGAAAATGAACAAGTGATGCAAAAAATTGCAAAATGGAGAAAAGAATGGATATGTATGACTTTTAGAGTGTAGAATGTTTTGAGTAGGGAATTTTTGAATAAAAAAAATGATATTTTGGAAGTTAAAATTAAGAAATGCACCAAATTATTTAGAAATATTTTTATATTTGAAAAATATTTTAAGAAAATGATAACAAATAGGCCCTTTGTCTTTTTGTACTTTACTATGCACTTTGGGAGTTTTTCTTCAACTAAAAGAAACATGCTCAGGATCCCGACTAAAAATCTTGCCCTCCCATGCTCCGCCCCATCTCCACCCCATTTTCATCCATCTTCGCAATTACTTTATTGCAATCCATGGCAAACCCCAGCCAACACTCCTCCATCTCTTTCCCTTTTTTCTTTCCTCTGACATTTCTTCTATATATTCTGTTGCCTGATATTACCAATTTTTTTGTTCCATTTTTTCTTCTCTCTCTTTGTAACTTTTTTGCTTGTTGATTCTTTGTTTGGCCATGTCCCTTCTTCCTTTAGCTCAACCTAATTTTGTACAAAAAAATAGGTCTCATCGTTGTTCAAGTAATAAGTTGAGTTCTCTCGGTTGTACAAATTATTGTCAATTTATTGATGTTCTATATTTAGCAATGTCCCTTCTTCCTTTAGCTCTGTGTATTTTATTTACAAAAAAGTCAATCTCTTGCTCAAGTAATAGGTTGGGTACTCTCAATTGTACAAATTTATTGATCAAAAAATAATTTACGAATTATTTTTAGTGTATTGATAGTTAATTACATTATATGTCAATGTAGGGATTAGTGGAAATGCTGTGGATGGCTCAGCATTCCATGTTGAGAATCTATCACCCAATTTCTCTTATGGAATGAGCATATCCGATGTGTCAAATACATCCCAAGTGGTATTAGAATGGAGAAAGCTATGTGCAGAGAGAGTAGAGCTCTTGAAGAAATGATTGTATTCAAAATGGAGATTGTACAAGTGTATATATACACGCATGGATGAGCTATCGCTCAATTGAATTTGATACATTATGTAACTTACTTAACAGTAAGGAAGAAAATGATCTACCTACATGTACAATGCATGAACTTTATAAGAGCAGAAAACCCTAACTAGTCTAATACCCCTCCCCCCTCAAGGTGGACAGAAGATATCTTTAATAACTAACTTAGATAGTAATAAAGATAATGATGCAACTGGAAAGGACTTAGTGAAGACATCAACTAGTTGAACACTCATGCGGATGGGCATGAGCTTAAAAATACCATCAGTAACTTTGTCGCAAATGAAATGGCAATCAACCTCAATGTGCTTTGTTCATTCATGGAATGTTGGATTGGAAGCTATATGAATTGCTACTTAGTTGTCACATGAGGGGCATAGAGTTCAACTTACAGATCACGAAGAAGTTGCTGAAGCTAGATAATTTCATAAGAGGCAATAGCGAGGGCCCGGTATTCTACTTTGGTAGATGATCAAGAAGTTGTTGTCTATTTCTTAGACTTTTTAGATATAAAGAAAGTGCCAAGAAAGACGTAGAAGCTCGTGGTGGATTTTTTGGAGTCTTTGCAGAAAGCCCAATCTAATCGATGAAGGCATTGGGCTGGAGGTGTAAAGTCGATGAGAAGAAAATACCATGGCCAAGGTTGCGTTTTAGATAGTGAAGCAAGTAGTGCACAACATGGAGGTGCGGGAGGCAAAGTTGAGCATCAAATTGGCTAAGTTTGTGAACTGTGAAGACCATATCTAGGTGGGAAATGGTTAGGTAGAGCAATTTGCTAATATAGCGTCTGTATGATGAGGGATCATCCAATAGGCAATCATCAGTAGAGCTAAATGAAAAACTGATATCCATAGGCGTGGAGATGAGTTTAGCTGCTAGGAATCATGTGTCCTATCAAAGTTGTAAAGTGTATTGTCATTGAGAGAGCAACATACCTAAAGGTCAGTGAGCCATTTCAAGACCAAGGAAGTATTTTAGGGTTCAAAGATATTTGAGCTTGAACTGGCATTGTCGAAAAGCTTTTAGCTTCGTGAGAATGGTCAGCAAAGGTCCAGCGAGTATGATGTCGTCAACATAGACCAACAAGATGGTGAAAGATTGGCCAAACTGCATAGTGAAGAGACTGTAGTTTGCTTTAGATTGTGTGAAGCCAATGTTGATCAGAACCTAAGTGAGCTTAGCATGCTATTGCCTTGAGGTTTGTTTAAGGCCTTACAAGGATTTGTTCAACTTGCAGACAAGTTTAGAATTATGTGTGCAGTGTGAAGGATTTGGAGAATATCCTAGAGGCATATCCATATAAATTTCCTCAAATAAATCACCATTGAGAAAGGCATTGTTAACATCAAGCTAAAATTAGTGCCACTATTTAATAGTTGCAAGGGCAAGGATCATTTTTACAATAGGAAGTTTTGCTACTGGCTAAAAGGTATCGATAAAATCGATCCCTTCCTATTGTGTATTGTCTTTGGCCATAAGATGGGCCTTTTGTCTTCAATGATGACATCTGAGTTTAGTTTAAGTTTGTAGACCCATTTGCAACCAATGGAGCGTTTAGTAGGAGGAAGATGAATAATTATCAAGTGTTGTTGGCTTCAAGAGCTTTTAATTCAGTGCGCATAGCAATCTACCATTAAGGAAGTTTGGATGCTTGATGATACGTTTGAGGCTCAAAGTGAGATGACAAGGTAAAAATGAAGGCTTTATGGGATTGGGAGATCTTTTCATAAGTGAGATATTGAGATAGAAGATAGATAGGACCAGATTGAGAAAAGGGAGGTTGGAGAAAATTGTAGTGATAATCACAAAGATAAGAAGAGGGCTTGTGCATTCTGAAAGATTTTCAAAGTGGAGCCTGGTTTTGTGATGGGTGAGAGGGTTTAGAATGGGTATCTTGTTATGTATTTAGATTGGGGGTGATCTAGGGAAGGAATGGGAAGGGAAAACTGAGGGAAAGGATCAAGTAGGTCATCTGAAGGATTTATATACTGGAACGGAAAAATGTGCTAATGAAAGACTACATCACAAGAGATAAGGATTTGTTTGGAAGACAAATCATAGAGTTTGTAACCCTTTGTGCCAATAGGGTGACTAAGGAAAACGTAAGGCTCAGCTCTAGGGTCGAATTTTGTGCAATGACTGAAGAAAGTTGATGCATATGCTAAACACCTGAAAACCTTTAGAGAAGTGTAGTCTACTGGGGTTTTGAAGAGTACTTCGAATGGGGACTTGTGATTGAGATTTCTAGATGGAGTTCTATTTGTGAGAAATGTGGCCATGAGAACACATTGGTTCTAGAATGGAAGTGGAAGTTTGGATTGAAAGAAAAGAGCTCCGGCAACATTTAAGAGATGCTGGTGTTTTCATTCAACTATTAAATTTTGCTGTGGCTTTTTGACACATGATAGTTGGTGGAAGGTGCCATTTTTAGAGAAGAGGTCAAGGAGGGCAAACTCCTTAGCATTGTCAGAGTGAAAGTATTTGATGTGAGAATTAAATTGAGTATTGATTATGGTGAAGAATTTTGGTAGTATGTTGGCTATATCGGATTTGTGATGAAGTAGATATACCCACAAAAATCGAGTGTAGTTATCCATGAAGGTGAGAAACAACTTATGTCTTATATGAGTGAGTGTATGGAAGAGGCCCCATATGTCGCTATGTATGATGTTGAAGAGCTTTAGAGTGAAGGCGTTGTGAGATATAAAGGAGAGGCATTTCTGTTTAGCAAAAGGGCATATGGGATAACGTTGCGGTGGTTGCATAATTTGATAGTTTAAGGTTGACTGTATATGTGCGAGAGTGGATTGAGATGGGTGATCGAGACTATGGTGCTATATATGAGAAATAGAATGCAAATGTATATTATTGTGTGGCTGTATTACCTGAAAAATAATATTACAAGGAATATTGTAAGCCAAATGAACATATTGAACATCATGATTTATGTCTAGAGTATAGAGCCCTTCAATCTTGTTAGCCTTGCCAATTACTGTCCAAGTCTATTTGTCCTGAATAAGACAATGATCAGCAAACAAAGAGATAATGAGATTCAAGTTTTTAAGCAAAGTACTAACAGAGAGTAAGTGAACCTTAAAGTGGGAACAAGTAGCACATTGTGAAGAGTAAGTGATGGAGTGAGTTTGACAATGCTATAATGTTGAACCTTGCTAGTAGTAGCATTATGAAGAGAAATGGTTGAGTTGTGAGCCGGCTATAAGTTTGAGAACAACTCAGTGTTCGAGCAAATATAGCTTGAAGCACCAAAGTTTAAGATCTAATGTGTGTGATTTGGAATAAGAGGAAGAGTTGAGAAACATATACCTATAGAAGTGGCAGCAAAAGTATCAACATCCAGAGGTTTGGTAGATAAGTTGAAATGAATGTTGAAAATATTCAAGAGCTGGCTGTATTAAGAAGGATTGAGGTTATGTAGGAAGTTGTCGATAATGTCTAAACAGGATGAATCAACATGATTGATGCTTGTTTGAGGAGATGGATTAGCAGTGAAATGTTAATAAGATAAAGTTGGAGCAGAAAATTGAGATTGTCGTGGCTTGGTCTTGAATCCAGGGGGATAGCCATGGATCTTATAGCATATTTCAACCATATCTCCTTGGCAATTGCAATGAGTATAGAATGGACGACCTTTGCGAGGACTTTTGTGTTCAGTGTTAGTAGTGCAGTCATTGCTCTTATTGGAGAATTTGGAACTTTCAGTTTAGTGTTGCTAGCATCAAGAGGAACAGAAATTCTAATGGCTCATTGGCGCTCTTTTTGAGCCACAAGAGACATATTCCATTAGAAATGTATTTGAGCGCACATTTGAACAAACAAATCATGTAAGCCCATTGGAAATGTAATGGCATATTCATTTTGATAATAATCATGAATTTCTCTAGTGCCACTGCAAGTGCTTCAGACCGTTGGAACATGTCAGGTGGAAGTTGTTCAATTTCTCCCATAGTGCTTTCAACTTAGTAAAGTAGACACCAACTGAACTAGTACCTTACGTCAAGCTGATAATTTCCCTATGAAACTGAAATATATTCTAACCATTAATTTGTTGAAATCACTCATTCAAATCAGTTTATATCTCATGTGCCGATTTTGAGAAAATAATGCTGGCTGAAATCTTATTTGAGACAGAGTTGATGAGTTAGGAAATGACGATGTTATTACTATGATTCCATGCATTGAGAAGCAAAACATCATCCGAGGTTAGTTTAGAGATTGAACCATCTACAAAATTGAGCTTATTCTTAATAGTGAGTGCAATCACCATAGCACGACTCCATGAAGAGTGGTTATTGCTTGTTAATAGCTGAGAGATCAAGAATAAGCGAAGGTTGTTAGACTGGTGGAGTGAGAAAGGACTTGAGGCATGACCAACAACTGGATTGTTGTTGAGTGTGGAAGAATTCGCTAAGCGAGGGTGATCCATGGTAGAGAGAGATCAGAATAAATTAGAATTGCCGAAATAAGATTTAAGCAGTGAGACTGTAAGATGATTGAGAACGGAGAAAGATAAAATGCATAAGAAAGATCACTTTCAATACTATATTAGAATGAAGAAAGCTATGTGTAGAGAGAGTAGAGCTCTTGAAGAAATGATTGTATTCAAAATAAAGATTGCATAAATGTATAGATGCGTGCATAGGATAAGCTGTTACTCAACTGAATCTATTACATTATGTAACTTACTTAACAGCAAGGCAAAAAAAAAAAAAAAAAATCTACCTACCTGTACAATGCATGAACTTTACAACTTATGCCTCCCCACAAGGTGGACGGAAGATATCTTTGATGGCCAGCTCAGATAATAAAAAAGATAATGATGCATCTGGAAAGGACTTGGTGAAGATATCAGCTAGCTGATCACCCATGCAGATAGGCATAAGCTTAATAGTACTATCAGTAACTTTATCGTGAATGGAATGGCTATCAACCTCAATATACTTTTTTTGTTCATGGAATGTTAGATTGGAAGCTATGTGAGTTGTTGCCTAGTTGTCACAGAATAATAGAGAAGGTGCATAGAGTTCAACTTAAAGATCGCAAAGAAGTTGTTGGAGCCAAAAAATTTCACAAGAGATAGTAGCAAGGGCCCAATATTCTGCTTCGCCAAAAAATTGAGAAGTAGTTGTCTATTTCTTAGACTTCCTAGATATAAGGGAAGAGCCAAGAAAGATACAGAAGCCCATGATGGATTTTCTAGAGTCTTTACAAGAAGCCCAATTTACATCGGTGACGGTATTAAGTTGGAGGTGTGAAGTAGAGGAAAAGAAAATACATTGGCTAGGGCTACATTTTAGATAGCGAAGTAAGTAGTGCACAACATAAAGGTGCCTGAGGCAAGGTTGAGCACCAAATTGACTGAGTTTGTGAACTGTGAAGGCAATATCTAGATTGGAAATGGTTAAGTAGAGTAATCTGCTAATGAGGTGTCTGTATGATGTGTGATCATCTAATAGGTTGCCATTAGCAGAGCTAAGTGCAAAGTTGATATCCATCGGTGTGGAGGCGGGTTTAGCTGCTAGGAATCTTGTATCCTATAAAAGTTGTAAATTATAGTGTCATTGAGAGAGCAAGATACCTGAAAGTAAGCTAGCTACTTCAAGACCAAGAAAGTATTTTAGGGTTTCAAAATCCTTGAGCTTCAACTAACATTGTAGAGAAGCTTTTAGCTATATGAGAATGGTCGGCGAAGGTCCAGCAATATAATGTTTGCAACATAGACCAACAAAATGGTGAAAGATTGGCCAAACCTTATGGTGAAGAGACTGTAGTCTGCATTAGATTGTGTGAAGCCGATGTTGATCAAAACCTGAGTAAGCTTAGCACGCCATTACTTTGAGGCTTGTTTAAGGCTATACGAGGACTTGTTTAACCTACGGACAAGTATAGAATTGTGTGTGCAGTGCGAAGCATTTGGAGAATATGCTGGAGGGATATCCATGTAAATTTCCTCAAATAAATCTTTATTGAGAAAGGTATTGTTAACATCAAGCTAAAATAAGTGTCGCTGTTTAATGGCTGCAAGGGCAAGGATCATTTTACAGTAGGAAGTTTTGCTATCAGCTAGAAGGTATCGATAAAATCAATCCCTTTGTGCTGTGTATAGCCTTTGGCCATGAGATGGGCCTTATGTCTTTCAATGATGCCATTTGAGTTTAGTTTAAGTTTATAGACCTATTTGCAATCGATGGAGTGTTTAGTGGGAGGAAGAGGAACAATTGTCCAAGTGTCGTTGGCTTCAATAGCCTCTAATTTAGTGTGCATAGCAATCTGACATTCAGGAAGTTTGGATGCTTAATGATACGTTTGAGGCTCCAAGTGAGATGACAATGTAAAAATGAAAGCTTTATGGGATTAGGAGATCTTATTGTAAGTGAGATATTGAGATAGAGGATAGATAGGACCAAATTGAGTAGAGGTCGGTTGGAGAAGATTGCAGTAATTAATGTACAACGAGTATCTCATTTAAGATAAAACATCATTCTTTGAAAATTTAAAAAATCTACTTAATATTATGCTCATTTATTTTAAAATTGTTGATCAAGTATAAAAAGCTCTTATCTTTTCATTGTTATATATGTGTTAGATTTTAGAGCAAAGGGGGAGAAAGATAAAAAGCTCTTATCGTTTCATTGTTACAACTTACAATATGCACTATTTATATCTAACAACAATGAACAAAAGGCTAACTACCAAGAGTTGTAACTAACAAGCTAATTATCCTAACTAATCAACCAATCACAACTAATAAGTCAACTGACTTAATCAAATTTCTTAGCCCATACCCACATGTATTGCTAGTGTCTCTATAGCCCTCCCTCAAGTTGGAGATTAATGGAAGTCTGCTAAATCCAATTTAGACAACAACTAATCAAATTGTGGATATGCCAGGGTCTTTGTGAACATATCTGCTACTTGATCTTGGCTGGAAACATACCGCGTCTCTATGAATCCCAACTTTAGCTGATTTTTTGTGCGCTCGTGAAATACTAGGTTTGCTGCAGTGTGAAGGGCTGTTTTATTGTCACAGTGCAAGGAGATTGGTTGCCAAATTAGGACCTTGAAATCAATTGAAAGGAATGATAGCCATTGCAACTCATAAACTGTAAATGCTGTGCTCTGGTACTCGGCTTCAGCTGAGGATCTAGAAATTGTAGTTTGTTTTTTTTGTTTTCCATGACATAAGTGAGGTGCCAAGAAAGATACAATACTCAATTAAGGACCTCTTGGTGTCATGGAAAGTTGCGTAATCAACGTTGCAGTAAACACATAATTGCAGGCTATTATTAAAGGCCAGAAACAAGCCCCTAGAGGGGTAATTCTTTAAGTATCTTAAGATATGCATAACGGCCTACCAATATGACTGGTTGGGTGCACTAATAAACTGGCTCAATTCTTGCAAAATGTAAGTGATATTCGGCTAAGTCATGTTAAGATACAAAAGCCTCCCAATTAATCTTCCATACCTATCAAGCTCTAAGAATAAAGGTTTGTCTCCTGTACTCAGGGTTTGTCCCTTTGGTAAGGGTGTCTTAGCCAGTTTGGTTGCAAGAAGCCCTACATACCATAGGATATCCAACACGTACTTCCTTTAGCTCAAATATATACCATTAGATGACCTTGCAATTTCAATCCCCAAAAAAATACTTCACATATCCTAAGTCCTTAATGGTGAACTTTCTATCTAAAAATGACTTCACTGCCAGGATCTCTTCTTCATTACTGCTAGTGACCAATACATCATCTACGTACACTATGAGAGCTAAAAAATGACCTTTGGTGGATTTTGTAAATAGATAATGATCATGTTGAGATTGCGTAAAAATAAAGCTTTTGAATTGTACATAAAACTCATGGTTCCATTCCCTAGATACCTACTTAAGTCCATAAAAAGACTTAATCAACTTACAAACCTAACCTTGTTGAGCTTTAGTATATCCTTTAGGTGGCACTATATAGACTTCTTTATGTAGATACCCGTGTAAATAGGCATTGTTTGTATCTTGCTAATATATGGGCCAAGACTTCGCACTGGCTAAAGCCATGAACACCTTCACTGTAACTAGTTTAGCCACAGGAGAAATGGAATCAAGATAATCAACCCTGGCTATTTGATTATATCCCTTTGCCATAACCTTTGCTTTATATCTATCCACAGTCCCATCAAGTTCATATTTGATTTTGTACACCCACTTGCATCCTATAGCTATCTTTCCAACACACAAACTTGTTAATTCCTATGTATGATTTTTGTCAAGAGCCTTCAGCTCATCTTGTATTACCCTCTCCCATCTTGGATCAATAGGTGTCAGTCTATAAAAGTTAGGCTCCGAATCATTCTACATATTTTCCAAGAATTCAATAAATTGACTGTCAAGGTCAGGTGACATGTAGTTAGTATAAGTTGAAATGGGATAAGATGTGTCTGTAGGACCTTTGCTGATTGATTGAGCATTAGCAATAGGTTTGGCATGTTGAGAGGCACTGGAAACAAAGTCATTCATCTAGGTTGGCTTATATCTCACTCTAATGCTTTTCCTTATAAAAGGGGCTTGGTCACTAATTGTAATAGGAGATATAAGAACTGTAAAGATATGATTCATAGGCTGTGAAAGATTAGAAGTATGTTCAGTGTTTGAAATTTCATTTTCAGAGAGGAAGCTTATATCTAGACATGGCATTAGTATTGATGTATGATCTGGCTCATAATTTGTTTTGTAAGGGAAGACATTTTCACAAAAAGCCACATCTCTTGAAACTATAAATTTATGTATGTCAAGGATATAGAGTTTGTATGCCTTTCGTCCAGGATTGTATCTAAGAAAGATACATCTCAAGGCTCCTGTCTCAAGCTTGTCCTTATGTGGTAAGGTATTAGTAGCATAGCATAGACAACTAAAGCACTCAAGGGTTTCATAAGAAGGTTTCTAGTTATAGAGCAATTCATTAGGGGTTTTCTAGTTTAAAAGAGAGGTAGGAAGTTTGTTAATGATATATGTCGCCATTAGGACTAATTCACCCTAAAACGTTTTTGGCAGATTAGCTTGGAACATAAGAGCTCTAGCCACATGTAGAAGATGTTTGTGTTTTCTCTCAATAATCCCATTTTGTTAAGGTGTATAAGGATAGGTTTTCTGGTGAGCAATGCCTTTTTCAGTCAACAAAAGTTGACATTGTTGGTTGGTAAATTCAGTGTCATTGTCAATTTTTATGGCTTCAACCTTTGTTTCAAACTGATTTTCAATTAAGCTAAGGAATGTTGTAGAATATACATTGTTTGGGATTTATGGGACATTAGCTAGGTCCAAGTGGCCTTGCTAAAATCATCTACAATTATGAGGAAGTAGTATGCCTTGGTTGTTGATGGTTGATGATAACCTCCCTCCCCAAAGGTCAATATGGATAAGTTGGAATGGTTTGGCATATTTGGTTTGGCTAATAGGGAAGCTCAATCTATGTTGTTTAGCTAGTTGACATATATCACAAGGGTTGAAAGTATTATCTAATTTTTCATGAATAAAGTTTAAATGAGACATAGCAGTATAAGAGGCATGTGTCAACCTTATTTACCAAAGAGATAAAAAATGATTTATACTTTTATTCAAGTGCTTTAAGTCAGTACAGTTGCAACATATAGGGTGAGGGACAGTAGAACTCAAATCAATCTTTTGAATCACAGACTTTGTAAAATGCAACATGGTATTAGGATCGAAACAACCTGAATCAAGGATGTATAGCCTACCAACCACCTTTCCTACTACTAAAACTTCTTTAGTTGGTAAGTTCTGCAGAAAATAATATGAGGGGTAAAACAAAAACTTGATCATGGCCTTTTTAGATAACTTATTTACTGAAAGAATATTATAATGAAATTTTGGTATGTGTAAAGTTGAGGTGAGAGTAAGTTTATTAGAAATATGGACATTTCCTGTGTGATGTATTTTTTTGATGGAACCATCTGGTAGGTACATAGGAGTTATAGTTTTGACTAGTTTAGGATTTTGTAAGAGTTTTATGTCACAGCACATATGGTTGAAGGATCCAGTGTCTATAATCTATGTGCTTAACTCCAATAGATTAGCTATGTTGAAAGCAAAATGAGGAAGAACAATATCTGCAAATTCATGAAAATGTGCTATGTTCACTGTCGCCCCTTAAGCCAAGCCTTTTCCCTTTATCAGTCTTTTCACTTCTTGTTGTATCATATCCTGGATCTTAAAATTCAAATCTATTGGCACAAAGTTCTCTTTCTCTTCCTCAATTTTCTTTAATCCACTTACCATGTTAACCACTTTCTTCTTGTTAAATTTATTCCTGGACTCCAGGAGCTCTTTGCACTAATTTGGAGTACCGTGAATTTTAAAACATGTTTTCTTAGTGTGGCCACAACAATTGCAACTTGAACAATGTAAACCTAATTTGTCAGTTCTCCTTTGTCCAGGTTTCTCTTTCTTAACTGAATATATTTCATTCCCAGTCCTTCTAAACTACTGACCGTGTGCCACCATTGCTGTATTTTCAAAGTTTCCAGCAAAGATTGTGTGAACCTTTTTTTGCTTCTCAACCCTCAGAATCATCAAATATGCCTTGTTAACAGATGACAAAGGCTCTATCACAAGGATTTGATTCCTTATATGGTCATATCCTTCGTTCAACCCCATCAAAAATTGTATGAGCTTGCTAGAGGAATTGTAATCTGTCACTTGCTTAGCTGTTCCACAAGTACACTACAGCACAGGCATTAGGCACTGTAATTCATCCCAGAGCTTTTTCAATTTGGTGTAGTATTGCACTACAGTTTAATTACCTTGAGATATCGAGTTGATATCTCTCTGCAACTGGTACAATAGAGGCCTATTGCACTCCCCAAACCTCTCATCCAACCCTTCCCAAAGTTCCTTGGCTGTTGTGGTGTAAAGGAAAGCTTCAACTATATTCTTCGAAATTGAGTTTAAGATCCAGGGCCGCACCATGCAATCTACTCATATCTATTGCTCAAATTTCTCCAACTCTTCTTTAGGCATGGTATTTTTTCTATTCACAGACCCTGACTTCACCTTTGCTCCTAACACTATCTTCATAGATCAACTCCAAGCGAGATAATTATTTCCAATTAAGGGATTCAAAACGAGAACTATACCAAGATGGTCTAAGGAGTGGAGATATAGCAGATTCCCATCATTATTGTCTGATCTTCCGTCATTCAGATTCCATGTTCCTCTTCCAGGATTTCCTCTATATTACTTCAAATCTTTGCGATCTACTATCTATGATCTAAGTAAATGTCTCGATTTTACCTTCAATTCTGTTTTAAGGTGATCACCTGCTCTGATACCATGTTAGATTTCAGAACAAAGGGGGAGAAAGATAAAGATGAGCTCATCTTGGAGAATATTACTGACTGAACTTTTTGGAATGAGAAAAATCTTCAAAAGTCTAGATTACAACTTGCAAGATGCACTATTTATAGCTAACAACAGTTAACAAAAGGCTTGTAACTAACAAGCTAATTATCCTAATTGATCAACCAATTACAACTAACAAGTCAACTGACTTCATTAAATTTGTTGGGCCCACGCCCACGTGCATTTCTGCAGTCTCTACGATATGTTTATTTTTTATAAGTATTCGTGAATTACTTTTGATGCATTCAACTTTCGAGTATTTAAATGTGAAAAGAATGAGATGGTGTTTGCTTTGTTTTTAGTTCTTGTTGTTGTGGCTTTAAAGAGAATACTACAATTGGTATTATTATCGTGATATGATATTTAGTAGTACTTCAGAGAAAAAAGTTGGTCACTCAGTAGCACAATATTTTTGGGAGATGTGATGAGTTTCATGTATTCCTTGTTTACTTACATATTTCAGTAACCATTTTAGATTAATAAGTAGTAGTTTGGGACAATCTAGCAAGCATTTATTGCTGCTCAAGTCTCCATCAGCAAACCTAGTTTTCTCTTACTAGAAGAGTTGCTGGAAGACTATTGGGAGTTGTTGCAACAGTATTGCGTACTATTATTAGCTAGTTTACTCCCATCTTTCACATATAATATAGTTTTTGTGGAGAGTCACGGATAAAGGTGCAAATGAATTGAGTTGTTCACGTAGAAATTCTTCATTAGACACTTGATTAGATTACCCATAAAGTTGAATACTTGAATTATATGATAAGGAACAATTTTGAATGATACAAGTTTTGATTTCACAAGTGCTGAAGATATGTTAAAAAGTGAAAATAAAAGAATAACAATGTGTTGGTTAGTTACTCCCTTAGTGATAAGATTCTACTCATGAGTTTACTAGGTTTTTAAGGTATTTCCAAGTAGAGGTTCGAAGAAGCTTTTTGCATAAGCTCACAAGTGCAGGGCTTTAGGGTTGGTTTGAATTTCTATTAATGCACATAGTTTAGTTGTGCTCAAATATGTTGGTGGGTTTTGATCTTGGAATATTTATGGAGTAATATATCTGATTCCGGTATAGTTTTTTATTCTAAATTTGGATGCTGCTCATATATTGCTTGATGAGATTAGTTTCTGTGATAATCTCAAGAAATGTTTAGCATCCAAGATTTTAATAAGTTTGGATTGATATAATTTATGTGTGACTCTTTAGTGAAATCCATGGTACTAATTTATAATATAATCTAATTATCAACTTTGCAACATTTGCATATGTTTAAATTTTTAACTTGGGCCAGACGACTGGTGGGGAAATTTTTGCAATGGAGCCGAGCCTCAAGATGAAACTGAAACAACTTTGCGAAAGGGATTTCTTCTATTATTATGATTTGTTTGTTCGAGACTGCATATCTAAACAATTCATTAGCTTGCATATATCCTTTTTCAGAGTGTTTAGGATTGAAACATGAGGCTCATGGAAAAGATGTACAAATAACTACTACAAACATGCATAAAATTCTTAGTTTCAAGTTCTCTTCTGTAACTTAATCTTCTCTAAAATTCAATAAAATTATTTTTACAATTGGTAAATCAAGAGATTAAATAACTGTTGTATAAGTGATCCACGGAACATTACATCCTAATGAAAACCTGAATTTTAATCCTTTCTTTCTTTCTTAAGTGATCAAAATGAAAGTTGCACTTATGAAACAAAAGGCGCTGTTACGCAGCTTGACAAAAGGAGTTTCTGTTAGTTGTAGCATCAGCAGGCAGCAAATTTGTTATTTCTGTTCCACCAGTGTCAGTTGCCAACAATTTTAGTTTCCTTTTCACGCCTATATATAAACTAGAAAGGGTGCACTGCGCAAAGCACGGTGCCATGCCCGTGCAGCTATATAATTAATATTTTTTATTTACAATCTTTTTATAATTTTTTTTTAATTTATGAATTCAAATACAATAATATAATAAATTTTTTATAAATTTTATCCAATGATTTTATGAATGAAGACAATAATGTGTTCGCAATAAGAATATCATCTGAAGATTTTAATAAAAATGCTAAATTTGAAAACATACCAAATAAAACGAAAATAAATTGAAAAACATCTTCCACCAAGTATTAGTGCAGGATAAAAATAACTAAAGCAACTTTCATATCCAAAGCATATCCGCAATTTTTTTTTTCTTTCTTATTTTGATATTTTCCTTTAACATCAGGAAGCACCTAAAAAATTATTTAACCCCATCAAATTAAGTAAAAAGAAATACTAAAGTATGAGTGATGCACAGTAGAAAGCAGCACACACTTAATTCCAACTTTGAATGATGGCATTTGTGCGCCATATAAGTTCAAATTCAACGGATATTCAATTTTTATTTAGATTTGAATATATTTATATCAACTACAAGTTCAATGAATTTTGGATTGAATTTTGATTTGATATATTACTTTCGAATTTGAACTTCGATTCATCATAATTCGATTCGAATCCAACCCATCAACAATATGTAGACCCACTAATTAAAGGGGCCATACATAGACCAAGATCAATTCTGGAGATAATAACAATATTCTGAGTATGATAATTTTGTCAAAACTATAGATTATGTTTTATTTTTATATTTTTAGAACGCTTCTGAGACGTTAGAAATATATCAAATATAATTGTTTTTATAAAATCTATTTTATTGGACCAATTAATCACTTAACAACTATTAATTTCTTCTGAGAAAGAAATTAAAATATTCTCTAACATTGAAAATGTCTTATATAGGTCTTTTAAAAAATATTGACCGATCAACTTAAAGGATATAATTATTATATTCGTTAATAATACTGATGAGCCAAGTCAACAAACCCCTCATCTTTAAGAAGATGATATACAGTTGCATTAACCACACACACACACACACACAGAGAAAAGGAAATAAAACAAGAGTAGATTTTCCTATGTTGGTTGGAAATTAATTAGGATTGACCGTTATGATAATTAATAGACTGCTTCTGCTGATAATTAGGCTTGGCAAGATCCATTTCCAGGGGTCCATCTGTGGTGGGTTTCTTGGTATCATCACCTTTGTTGTTGCGGTAAATTCCATACAACATCAGCTGCATTGCTCCTAATAAACACCCAAATCCATTTGGAGCCGGCAAAATCAAAACAATTTCAAATAAACTATTTGACTTATAATTATTAATTAGATTGTATTAAATTCAAAAGAGAGTACATTCCAACAACATACGTACATTATAAAATTATTTTAATATTTGCTATGAAAATGTGAAATAAATGACTTAGCTTTATTTTGTTATCGATGCTAATGTTTAAACAATAATAATTTTTGTTTTGTCATAATATGATTTAATAATGATAAAAGTTAGCATTTTAAAATTTCAGCATTGACAATTAATAGAACATGAAAATTCAATGATAGTAAAATCATTATTATAATTTGTGACAAAGATTTTTCACTTTTTGTGTAGATGATTATTATTTATCAATGTACAGTGACATCTAAAATATAATTTTGCAATTATTAAGTTTATAAAGATCAACATTACGACAAATACTTAATAGAGTGAAGTAGTGTGAGTTTTTCTATTCTCACTTACTTATTTTTCATTAATTTTCCTTATTTACTTGTAGTGATGTAATACATATATATGTGTGCGATTGAAAATATTTTTTTGAAAGAAAGTTAAGAATAGATAGTGTAGTGAATAATTGATGTCTGTCTAATAAATAGATTATGAATTGCTAAATTATATACAATACGCATAGTTTTTATATTCTCATCCAACGTTCGACAACCAGAGTAAATTTCTTGCAAATTGTGAAAGTGGTGTTGCTGTTCCAAAAGACATGGCCTTAGCTAAGCTCATGTAACGTGACATGCAACTAACTTTCCAAAGTAAAAAAACAATACAAAAGTTCCCAACAAATTCTAATTTTCTTCCTTCTTTCCAATAATTTTGATCGTGGCAGAAGTGTACCTGAGTTCAAGAATTTTCAGGAGTAGTAAAAGATAGATAGAATCAACACTTACATAAAGAAATTTATCATTCCCAAGAAGCCCATGTATAAACCAGCAAGTACCACACAGGACGACAAACAGTGACAAGGGAAATGGCATGTACTCCACACTCTTCGTTTTGATCGCCATCCCATGCAAAAATATTCATAATAATAAGAACGTGAAATCCTACATTAATTAGAGTTTAGAGATGCCTGCGGTAAGTGTGTGAGATTTGAAGGCCATAGACGATAAAGTATATATACCCTACCATAAAAAATTGAATTCTTCGTTCTGATTCCCTCTTGAAATCCTATAACATCTACTGTTCAATGGAAAAATGTACATATAATTTGTTTAGAAATTTAGTTATACTAATGTTACTGGCAAAACTTCCTCTCCGTTGTCTTTTATATCATATCAAATGTCAGATTACAATAATATTTAACTTTAAATGGCTCAAAAAATATTTACGTGCATAAAAACTGCGTGCAACGATTGTTAACATTTTAAATAAATCAAATCAAATGAGTTCCGAGATTAAGGTAATTTACAAGGATAAATTATGCATACTTTTATAGAAAAAGAAAATGCTAACAATAAAAAGATAAATATTTCTTGAATTTTTGAAAGAATACATTTTAACCCATCAAATAAACAAAAGTCTCCATTGAATTTCAATTCTTGTGCCATTTCAGCATTTCCTTTGTGTAGCCAATTTAAATTCCAAGTCAACTTTGACCAAAAAACAACATGAAGGCAGTTGTGTCATGCCCAGCAGCTCAAAAGCCCTACACATCAATTTTCCGTGCACATCACTCACTTTGCAGCAATTTGAAACTTAATTATAAATTTAAGAAATAAGCCATTGGTCCTATCTCCTAGTCAATTGTACCAAAATTAAATAAAAAGCCAACTGTGCCGAAGTAAAGCAAAATACCACTAAAGCAAAATACCACCCTAGCACGATCATCTTTATGCACTCATAAGTCCAATCTTGTTTAAAGATAACATCAGCAACATAGTTTTTAGTTATACTAAAAGCCATTAAAATTCATTTCATATCAGAACCAGCAACCAACCAGTTCCAACTCAACAGCACAGAACAATTTCATGGACATAGGTTGCAATACTTGTGTGGCACATAAAGCTTTCCACAAACTTTGTGCAGATTCTGACTCTTAGCATATTGGCAGTAATAAATAGCTAATAATCAAGTTTTTATCAGTCCAACACAACAGTTTCCATAATCGTTCCATACATATACAGTTTCCAAAAAATTTTCCAAACTCTATAACCAAATTGATTTTCAAAACTCTATACATGTACAGTAGTACAACATTGTGTGACCAGATCATGCCTCCAAAGAAATTTTCCTACACAGCAAATAGTAGAACTTGTAGCAAGAAATAACCGAAGTTTTCTACAAGCAACACAAAAGACTTTGAAAAATTAAACCCACACTTCCCAGCAATTCTATATATATCTCCATTTTAGTAAGAAGCAAAATCTTGTGCAGCATCCCAAAATCACCACAAAAAATAAGCCTAAAGCTTTGAATACTTTTTGAGTGTTTTGAAACTTTTGTGCACACCAGTACCACCCAATAATCTGTGCAATTCCCAAACAAGTTGTGCAACATCCCAAATCACCACACAATTCAAAAAATATCTAGCAACAAAAGAATGAGTCTACATGATTATCTTCTTCAATGATATATGATTACTAAAAAGCATAACATAAACAATTGCAAAATCCCTGAAACTCGTATTTAGAACTTCAAGTACAAAAAATGTCTTTTTTAAAAAAGACCCATAAAGAGTAAGCCGACTATTGAAGACAAGTTTAAAACTTGGTCTTAATGATATTGACAATGGTATTCATGGGCATTGTATCCATTTAAATAACATGCTCCAGAAAAATATTGATAATTATATGTATTTTAGAAGATATAAAATTTTTGAAATATTAAAAGGGATTATAATATTCAAAATTTACCTTACAAAAAAATAAATAAATAAATAAACAATTTCAAATATAAAGCATGAACAAGAAAAGAACTACTTACCATAGTCCATATGAAGCATATCCCTTTACCGCATAGGAATGAATATCAATACCTTCAATCAACTAACAATTTGCTGCCCCATACTGCCACAGACTTGCCAAAATAGATTGATCAGCTCCACTAAAAGCGTCAAAGAATGTCTACTTAACATCTAATAGATGGGCATTTATTATGCTTTCTGTCACCTTCCAAAAATAATCATTGAAATTCAGTTGTTCAAACAAACAGAAAGACCATTATCATTGTATACTTTTAGAAATTCGTTCCATTAATCATAGAGAGTAGGTAAAATAACCAGCTTCATCAAACTTCAGATGACATCCTTTCTTCACCTTTTTATTCACTTAAATTTGATGACTACAAACAAGACGTTTGACACCCATTTGGAAAGTGCAAAGATCATTGCAAGAAAAATCAGCTAGCTCCCAAAGTAATGTGAGGTATTCTAAAGTGAAAATGTGTGGGACTGATTTGCTATGCAAAATGAAGAGCATTCATTTCTAGCTCAATGAGCATGCGAAAGAAACAAATCAAACAGAATCTCAATATTGAGACAGAAATATTTCTGTGGGGAGCATAACAGGAATTCATACCATTTCAGTCATGGTGTTACTGTCTGCCTCCAAGGAACTTTTTAACAAATAAAATGAAATATAAATTCCAGCGCCCAGGTCCCAATCTTCAATTTCTGACTTGTAATCCTCTATGATCGTTGCAAGGCTCCATATCTCTTAATGTTTTCCTGCACGACCAGTCAAAATCACTGTCTCTTTTGTCATAAAGATGGCACCAGAAGAACAGAGAAGTGAACGGAGTTTTACTTCCTGAGGCGATGAAGTATATTTCTGACGGTACAAATTTACTTGACAACTCTGTAGCACACTCTAAGTGCAGGCAGACTATCACTGCCTGGAAGATCATGCACGCTTTATATTGCCACAATCAACAAACATAGGTAGCCAGTGCAGCCAAAGGAAACAGCATAGCAAAGCATTCTGAATTAAAGTTTCTAGATGTAATGAATCATAACAGTAAATCCAACTTTAGCTCAGGCAAGTTGTTCGCGTGAAAAAAAATCCACAAAATCCATGATAACCTGGGTTTGCTTGCAAGAGACTATAGCAATTGAGAGCGCAGAGAAACATGGGTTTCCTTCTGACGTTCTCCAGAAGAGTACGGGCACCCTCATTTTGTTCGGAATTCAGGGTTCAAGACGTAAAAAAACATAAAATTTGTAATAAAAATCAAAAACTGCGTCATTTTTGTAAGAAAAAAGGGGCCAAAAAAAAGAAAAGGAAAAGCAGGAGAAAATCAGAGGAAACCACGCGCGTGGCACTGTAGCCAACGCATCCACATATATATAATATAGTAATAATATATATGATTGGCTTCAACTTCTAACTTAATCAGATTGTGTGAACAATTCTTTTCCCCCTTTGCCATGAATTCCACAAATTCTCACATGTTACCAGAGCTATAGCCTTTCCCCCCTCCCATGGCGGCCATAGATCCATCTCAAAATCCTTCGAGTCCTTATTTTTTACATCCAAATGAAAATCTAGCCTTAGTTCCAGTTTCGCCTCCCCTGACCGGTACCAATTATCATTCCTGGTCTGGGGCCATGAAAATGGCATTGCTTTCTGAGAACAAGTTACACTTCCTTGATGGATCGATCAAACCATCTCTTGCCAATGATTCTCTGTATCCTCTTTGGGAATGATGCAACAACATGGTCATCTCTTGGTTGAATCATTCCATTTCACCTTCGATTGCCAGTAGTGTTTTGTGGATCCATAAAACCTTCGAGGTGTAGGATGATCTTCGTGAGCACTTTTCATAGGGAGACATGTTTCGCATTTCGGATCTACATGAAGAAGTTTACAGTTTTGAGCAGGGAGACAGATCTGTTATAGATTATTTCACTAAACTTAAGATTTTGTGGGATGAGTTACTGAATTTTTGCCCTATTCCTTCGTGCACTTGCATTTCTCCGTGCAATTGTGGTGCCTTGAGCACTGTGCAAAAGTATCAGCACACGGATTAGGTGATTCGTTTTTTAAAAGGCCTAAATGATTAGTTTTCTTCGGTGTGATCATAGATCATGTTGTTGGATCCCTTACCTTCGATCAATTAGGTGTTCGCCATGGTTAACCAACAAGAGAGACAACTTAATCAGGTAGCTCCTAAGGTGTTTGTTAATAGGACTATCAGTATGGATTCTTAGACCCCCAAGCAAAGCTCACATTCTACTACTGGTGGTAAGAGATTTTCTTCTCAGAAATCTTCTACTGGAGACAAACGTTTCTGTACTCGCTGGGGGCGAACTGGTTACACTGTTGAAACCTGCTATAGGAAGCATAGTTTTCCTCCAGGTTTCAGGTTTAAAAATCAGTCAATGGCTACCAATATTGCAACTGGTTCTGAGCATAATAAGAATGTGAATGGTGATTCTGTGGTTCCCCCTTCTTCTGCGGTTGAGAATTCAAGTGGTCCTTCTCTGTCTCTCACTCAAGAATAGTATCAACAGGTCCTGTCCTTGCTGCAATCGTGCCAGATTCTCAAATCCACACCTAACCCGATTCTCAAATCCACACCTAACCCTGCCAATCAACTCATTTCCCAGCCTAACTCAACATTGACTTCAAACGTCTTCTCTTTTACTGGCACTCATCTTTCCCTCTCTCGTTTCTCTGATATTTCTCAATAGATTTTAGACACCGTTGCCACAGACCACATCACTCACTCACTTGCATCTTTTGCCTCTTATTCAGCTATTGCTCCAATTATAGTAACTTTGCTAGATGGCACCAAACTCAGTGCTCATTACTCTGGCACAGTGCACCTCACTCCATTACTTCTGCTCCATAATAATGTTCTTTATGTCCCCCAGTTTTCTTTCAATTTACTTTCAGTTTCCAAACTAACTTCCTCTGCTTGTTGTTATGTTTTTCAAAATGATTCTTGCTTTATCCAGGAGCCAAGCCAATGGAAGACGATTGGTATAGCTAGAGCTCTTAATAGCTTGTATGTCATGAATGCTCATCCTGTTTCTTCTTTACATCTACCTTTCTCCTTATCTGGTTCTAATAATATGTTTGTTGTATGGCTTTTAGATTTGGCCACATATCTTATTCTAGAATGAAATTACTTCATTCCTACTATTACATGCCACGATAATTCTACTTGTGACGTTTGTCATTTTGCCAAGCAAAAGCGCATGCCATTTGCTCATAGTCAGTCTATTTCTGCTCATTGTTTTGATATTATACATGGTGACATTTGGGGGCCTTTATCCACCCCATCCAGACATGGTCATTGATATTTTCTTACCTTGGTTGATGATTTTTCACTTTATACATGGATCTTTTTAATGAAACAAAAATCTGACAAAATCTCTCATCCAATCTTTTTTTCCGTTTGTTGAAACTCAATTCTCCTCTTCCATTAAGGTCATACACTGTGATAATGGCCCTGAATTCTCTATGTCATCCTTTTACTCTTCCAAAGGCACCATACATCAAACTGCATGCATTGCCACTCCCCAACAAAATGGTATCATGGAAAGAAAATTTCAACACATCATGAATGTCGCTTATGCCTTGATGTTCCAATCTTATCTTTCTCTTCCTTACTGGCCATACACTATCTCGCATGCTGTCCTTCTTATCAATCATCTCCAATCTTATCTTTCTCTTCCTTACTGGCCATACACTATCTCGCATGTTGTCCTTCTTATCAATTGTCTCCCTATGCCTCTTCTCTCTAATAAAACACCCTATGAAATGCTATATAACTCTATCCCTGATTACTCTAAGCTAAGAGTTTTTGGCTCATTGTGCTTTGCTTCCACTCTTTCTGCCCATTGATCTAAGTTTGATCCTAGGGCACGTAAATGTATCTTTTTAAGGTTCCAGCCAGGATCTAAGGGTTTCCTTCTCCTTAACCTCACCACTCATGAAATCTTTCTCTCTAGAGATGTTACCTTTCATGAACATGTTTTCCCATTCATTAACTCAACTTCGTCTAACTCTATTCCTCTGGCCTCTTATTCCACATTTTATATTGATCCACAGCCTTTCATCTGCTTTGCAGGCTTCTCCTCCTCGACGACAGTCTGCACGTCAACATCGTCCTCCTTCTTACCTTACTGACTATGTTTGTCCCACAACTCATTCTAGTCCCCACCCTCTCTTTATGGTTACCTTTTCTTCACATCTTTCCCCATCCTACCAACGATATCTTTTAGCCATTTCTTCTTCTATTGAACCCCACACTTATTCCCCAGCAATCAAACACAATTGTTGGCGACAAGCAATGCAGGCTGAGATTTCAACTCTTGAACAAAATAATAATGGGTGCTTACTGACCTTCCTACTGGCAAGACCCCAATTGGCTGTAAATGGGCTAACAGAATTAAACATCAGGCTGATGGCACTATAGAACGATATAAACCCTGTTTGGTTGCCAAGGGATATATCAAACAAAAGGTGCTGACCACTTTGATACCTTCTCACCTGTTGCTAAGCTTACTACTGTTCGCTTGGTTCTTGCACTTGCTGCTGTGCATGGCTGGCATCTTAAACAGCTAGACGTTAATAATGTTTTTCTTCTTGATGATCTCCATGAAGAAGTTTTTATGGTTTTACCTCCTGAATTTCAGTTTACTCATCCTAATCAAGTTTGCAGGTTACAAAAGTCTCTATATGGGCTTAGACAGGCAAGTCTTCAGTGGTTTTCTAAACTGACTTCAGCCCTTAGGTCTTTGGGCTATGTTAAATCCTCTACGGATCATTCGTTCCTAGCCAAATATGGTTTTGACTCTCTCACTATAATTTTGGTTTATGTGGATGACCTTATTATTGCTGGTCCAGATTCTGCCGAAATTGATTCTGTTAAAAATTATCTTGACTCTGCATTCAAGATTAAAGATTTGGGTGATGTTAAATATTTCTTGGGTTTAGAAGTGGCTCGCACTTCCAACGGTGTCTCAATCTTTCAATGCAAGTACACTTTGGACATCCTCTCTGGTGCAGGTTTTCTTGAGGCCAAACCTGTGATTACCCACTGGATCCCTCTCATAAGCCCAGAAAAGATTTTGATGAAGTTCTTTCTGATCCTTCATAGTATCGGAGCTTGGTAGGCCAACTTCTTTATCTAACTGCCATGTGTTCAGATTTGTCTTCTGCCGTCCAACAGCTTAGCCAATTCATGGATAAGCCTACTTCTTTGCATATACAGGCTGTTCACCGTGTCCTATGCTATCTTGAAGGGTCTTCTGGTGCAGGCTTGTTCTTTCCATCTAACTCAAGTTGCAGTTAATGGCCTTTAGTGATTCTGATTGGGCTGGTTGCCTTGATAGCCAGAGATCGGTTGCTGGTTTTTATATATTTCTTGGTTCTTTCTTGATCAGTTGGCGTGCCAAGAAGTAGTCCACTGTGTCTTGATTCTCCTCGGAGGCTGAATATCATGCCTTGGCATCTCACAACTTGTGAAATTCAATGGTTGACCTATTGGAAATTGATTGTCATGTAGTTCGAGAAAAGGTTGTCCAGGGTCTTATCCGGCTTATGCTTTGTAAATCTTGTGATCAGTTAGCTGACCATTTGGTGTTGCTCCCTTTCGTTAAAATATGTCCAAGCTGGGAATGATCAATCTACATTCTTCAGCTTGCGGGAGGGTCTCAAGTGATCAAAATGAAAGTCGTACTTATTAAACAAAAGGCGATGTTATGTAGCTTGACAAAAGGCTGTAGCATCAGCAACAAATTTGTTATTTCTGTTCCGGTGTCAGTTGCCAACAATTTTAGTTTCCTTTTCACACCTATCTATCTATCTATATATATATATATATATGATAGGCTTCAACTTGTAACTTAATCAGATTGTGTGAATAAATTTTTAATTCCTTTCTCCCTTTGCCATGAATTCCACAAATTCTCACATCCATGGTTTGCAGAAACGTACGAGAACAGAATGGAAACTATCATTTCAATTTCATTATAATGTCGTGGAATGATCACGGAACTTTTCGCATATTTTGTTGTTTAAAGCATTAAAAATTTTCAAAAAAATCCAAAAAATATTAAAACATATAAAAATGTCTAATAGTATTTATAGTAGACAATAATAATTTTGTGCATTATAAATTGATTTAGATTTCATAAAGCTTTCTTATAACTTAATTGATGAAAATCTTTTTTAAATTGCTCATTCTATTATTGAACAATATAATGAAAATTTGACAAAATAAAATTATAACATTACTAATAGCAAGTGTAGATAATAATGCACAAAATTTTTGTAACTTCCTTTAGGGCATTTTTTATGAAATATTTTAATACAAAAATATTTTAGGAACTAATTGAAATGATTTTTAATTTTTTGACATGTTAACAAATAATTAAAATTTTCCATCATTCTATATAAATTATAATTTATTAAGTATTATCTTTTTCTTAATGTGATTTAACTTTTTGTTAAAATAAATAAAATAGAAGACATGTTATTCACATATAACCAAAAAAAAAATATTTAAAGATACAAATTTATTATATTTTGAATAAATATAGAACTATATATTCAGAAACTAGAATAAACATCTAAATGTAATTTTTAAATAATTAAGATAATATATAAAATTTGATTAAAAAAGAAAACCAACGGGCTGTCTTCTTCCCTGCCTCCCCTATTTCCAAGCATCCCATTCAGATCTCACCATCCAACGCCACCAAACCTCTCGTCGGCAACCATCCTCCCGCCACCATCTCCATGCCTCCCCTATTTCCAAGCACCTTATTCCGATCTCACCATCCAACACCACCAAATCTCCCGCAGGCAACTATCCCGCCACCATCTACCGTTATGGGTTGAAATTCCGTTTCGGCTGCGATAAATACCGTTCCAAGCCGATAAATCGGAATGTCACGCCGTCCCGACCGATTTATCGGCCTAGTGGAACGGTTCCAACTCACAACCGTTCTCCACTGGAACAATGGAACGTCGCGTCCGTTTCAGCTTCGAAACGCCTGTTCCGACCGATTAATCGGCGTTCCGGCAAATCATGCTCACATCTATGCACAAAAGTAGAGGGATTTCCAGTCCTTTCAAAGGTTTAATAGGAATGGCATCCCACAGATCTCCTCATGTTTCCATTCGTCAATCTTTGACCTTCCTTTTCCATTGGGTCATTATGTGCGAGCACTCATCAGAACATGTTCCTTCCTTGGGAGCACAGTAATGCAAGCCAATTCATTTTATTAATCCTACTTTGATTTATCTTACATTTCACTTCTTCTTTTATACTGTTTTGAGAAGTGGTGGTGTATTAAAAGTTGATGTAAATTTGGTATTTTCAAGTATTTTATTTCTTTCCTGTCCTAGGTTGGCTCAAACCTTGTGAAGTTTGCCCAAATGGAGCTTGGGGCTCCACCGTGATAGTACGGAATGGTTAGGTGCTCGAATCAAATGCGATAATCCAAAAAAGTTAGAGTGGAAGCAACGATAATTCAATTTTCAATTTTTCAGATTCTCGCAGTTTTAATGAGACGGACTGGAACGTATTAACAAAATTTCCTTAATGGAGAGAAAGATAAGATGATAAAGAAGCATGCTACCCCACTGCATAAGCTAATGCATACAAGTCCACGTCTGCACCCTACAAATACCTCCAACCCCCATAATGCCAAGGTATGTTCTACTACTTTTCTAGTATTTGTCGCTGACCCTTTACCCGTTCGTAGGTTTTTCTTCAGGATCCCCGCTATCCTTTGTTTAATTTCAGCTTTGGTTTTCCTATCATCTCTAATAGGACTGCATTCGAACTATAGATGTGAAGTTATTTATATAAAGTGTGTGTGTGTGTATATATATTTACGGTCTATGAATTTCTGATTTGGTTTTAAAGAGTTTGATCTTTTTCATTTCTTTTCTCTTCACTTTCTTTAATTATTTTTTAGATTATTATTTGGGGTCTGGTTAATAATTAATCAACCACCTACATCAGGCAAAGTGGTACCTTAGTTGGAATATCTTGCTTCGTTAGACTTTCTCTTTCTTTTAGTTTTATGGAGTCTAATTTACCTTGTGATGTTAGTCATGCAGCGATGAATATAAATCATGACTAGAAAATATTAAACACTTGCGTTGAATTGGTCAGTTTTGATAAGGTAGGTTGAAACCACCCAAGCTGCTCAATGGGACAGATTTTGAACTTTGCCCTTGGATCATATGGCTCTTGTGAGGAGTTTGTGAAATTAATTACACAGTAAATGTTTAGAACACCATATTGACATGGAGTTGGGCCCTCAAAATTAAGAAAGATAAATAAATATAAGAATTTTGGATGTCACTCATAATTTCGTGATGCACTTCCAGAAGTTTTTACTTGGTACAATACATTGAATTTCTGGAATTTTTGTATGTACGGTGGTGCAAGGGGAGAAACCTTGAACTTTGTCTTTAAATATTGAATTTTTGAAATTTTAGCATGTACTGTGGTGCAACGGGAGAGACTTTGAACTTTCTCTTTAAATGGTATGCCACTTAGGAGTTGGCAAAATTAATTACTAAGTCAATTACCAAATAGACATGGAGTTGGACCTTCAAAATTAATTAAACAAGAAAAGAGAAATAATTATACGAATTTTTGTTTTTGGATGTTACTCATAATTTCATGGTGCACTTCCTATAGGTTAGGGCTTCTCGAGGTTCTTTGTACTTTTTGTTACTTTTGACATTCAAATGCAGATATAGTGACAACAATGAAAGAGTTGCACAAAAATAAAAACTTCAAAAAGATAAAAGAGTATAGAAAAAGGGCAAAAGCAATAAAATTATAAACTTAAAAGTAGGTTTTACAGTTCATGAGATTAAAATATAAGTGTGACATTGAAAGTGTTATGAGCATGTAATTCTATTATATTAGTTCTATCTTATAATGCTTTAGATTAGTTCTTGACATATATAATAATAATAATAATAATAATAATAATCTAATGTAAATTTATGGTATTCAAAACTATGCTCCTTATCTAATATAAGTTTTTACAGATATTTTTTCATGTTTCAGTATTTTTTTGGGGATGAAATTTGAGTAATTAAAACTACCAAATGCATTATATGGTTGTGATCATTTCATGATGTTACAATGGAACTGGAATAGTAGCCTCCATTTTAGTTGCTGTGCTCATTCTTGTGAATCATAATTACGCTTCACATCTAGTCTAGGATAGGAATGGTAATGGTGACTAAAAGATGCTTGTTAAAAATTGATCTTTTTCCCTTTTAAACGATTGATTTTGCTAAATTTGTTTTTTTATTTTCAAATTGTTTTTAGAGCTAGTCACAATAAAACTATCCTTTTAGTGTATGAATATATATGATAATTAACGAGAAAAACATGAGTAAGAACTTATTAGCATTTATTTTGGAGGGGGCAAAAAGTTATCTTCACCGTCAAAGATATTGCAGACTTCAGTGGAAGGGACAATAAATCAATTTCTGAAAAGAAAAAAATAATTCGAGAATAAAGAAGATATTTGTTGGAAAGAAAGCTTATCTAGACAAAAAATATAGCCTACGGTTAACTATTTCACTTTAGATTTCATATTGTTGTTGAATGACGTCCATAATTGTCGACCGATTCTTTACATTGAACTTCGTTTAATTGTTTGCTCAATTCGAGGAAAGGTTTAGCAATATTTTCATCTTCGAGTTGCCTTTCTTATTAATAGCTCTTGATCGATATTCAACTTCTCTATGTTTTTAATAACTTGAGCTTTTACAAAAGGTGCTGATTGCTACGATCTATAGTTTATCTTTGGTATTCTATTTTTAATTTTTTTAATTATAAATGATTTAACCAACTCAATTTATTTTAGGTTATATTCTCTAATTTTTCATAAACAAAATTAAAATTATTCATTGTTGCTCTAACACCTTAATACTACATATTGCACCCTCTTCAACTCATTTGAATTTCTCATTAAAAACAAGAATTGCCTTTGATACTATATTGTTTAGAACATATTTAACAGTTTTGAATTTATAGTGTTTAACAACTACTAAAATTATTTTTTGAATTAATTTGAATTTCACCAAAAAAATTCTTTTAATTAGAATTGCACATTCACATTCAATTTTAAAAAATTTTCTTTTAAAAAAATATAAGTACAAGAAGAACTTTTTTTTTAGGACAACATGAGGCATTAAATCATCAAAATCTACAAGGAAACAAAAATATAAAACTATTCTTAATAATCAAAAAGTCTTTTAGCATGTGAGCAACAACGTAATAGAGTGACAAATATAATTTGACATGTGAAATCTGGACTAATTTCTTCATGAGGAAGTTCTCCATTTTTTTTTTAATTAAAACAAGCTAATAATGAGTAGAAGATTTTCTTTCTTCCTTTCTTTTCTTTTCTTTATTAAGAGATGCTAAAAAAAATATGAAGTTCAACTGATTAATAATAAAAATTATGATATTTTAATAAGCTGTTAAAAATTCATTCAATCAAAATTAATATTCTAAATCACCCAAATATTAAAATTAGACTACAATCATCAAAAAATGCAATGGACTATCGCCAGATATTGCAGTAACAAGTAAATATAAAAACCCATTCAATTTTATTAATAAAAGGAAATGGCAGCAAACGTCGTATGTATTCTATAGTGTTAAAATAAATATAAATATGTTTAAAAATGCAATTATCAGGGTGAATGATACTTGAACAAAGAGTGGAGACATCTTCTATATCATGGGCTTGAACAATTTTAATTATTTTTTTTCAAATTGTGTTGATTCTTCATTATCTTAATGTCATGCCTCAAAATCAAACCATATAATCTAGTCTCGAGGTATGAAACTCAACCCCAAATACACGAGTCATCAATCAAAATATTGATCATAAATAAAATTTTGAACATTTTTAGTAGTCAAATAAATATCAAACATAAAAAAATTCGAAATATCTAATCTTTTATCTTCATCTAAAAATCTATGAAAGTGACAAATTAGGAAGAAAAAGGTGTAATTCAATTCAACCAAATGATCCTTGACATCTATTACTGAAACAAAGAAATCTGTAAGCAACTTCAAGAAGATAGAAAGTAGAAAAAAGGGAAAAAAAATAGGAACATCATAAATTTAATTTAATTCTTTGAACCAATTAGCAACTATTAAGCAATCTGCCGGCATCTATTCTATTCAATTATGGGCCTGTGCGTTTCTCATATACAGGAATAGGATATATTGTTCTAATCGCAACAATTTCTTGTATATTTATGCATTAATTCAACCACTAGCAAACAAATTATGATTTCCACTATCATTTCCTTAATTTAACAATTATGCCATCACTCACATGGTTGAGTCCTTGCCCTTTCTCTCGCAAGTTGAATTTTCTGATTATTTTCTCAGATACAGATCCTCGACAGCATTCTGCAAAAAGAGTCACACGTCCCTTCAACGTATCACCAGGTTGAAAATTGTCTTTCTCAAAGCCATTTTTAGCCATTCCCAGACCATTGGTTGCAATGCCAATTATCCTGTCAGTCGTGTCGTATAGTATCTCAATTGCTGCAAAGCCTAGGTGTATCTCAACTCCTAATTCTTCAGCCTTCGGCGCCAACCAACGTACCAACTAACTCAAACTTATGGCAGAATTTCCTTTGTTATTGAACAGAGATGGAAGGGGGAAAGCACCGGTCCTAGAACGTAACCAAAACTTATCAGAAGAAACAGTAATGTGGTTGGGCGCCTCTTTTTGTTTCCAATTTGCAGAAGTTCATCCAATTATCGAGGTTCAGAAACATTCCCCGATGGCATATGAGCGCCAACTTCAGCTCCCTTTTCCACTACACACTTTGACTAATCAACATCCTTTTCTTTGCACAGTTGCTTCAACCTTATAGCTGCTGATAACCCAGCGGGCCCTGCCCCAACAATCACCACATCATAAATCAAAGACTCTCTGCTCGCTGATTCACCACTAAAACACCTTACCCCGGCAATCAAACCTCGAGCCCTCCAAAAAATTCCCTTCAATTCTGACCAAAATCTGCAATTTTTGCAGGAGGTCCAGGGAACCCGGATGAGGAAAACTTATTTCTGCTTTGACTTAAAGCTGCAGCCTTTGCTGAATTTATAGAATGACTAGATGAGTAAACATATTTTACACTCCACTGCGTATAAGAAGCGCTGTCAAAAAGATGGTGAAGAGTTTGAGAACGAAGTGCAATTGGGTAGGATATGAAGGATTTTGATGATTTCGATGTAGAAGAGGAAGAGATGAGCCCAAGCACGATTCAGAAACAATTCTTTTTGTTGTATAATCACGTAGTTTTCAAGGGTTTTATGCTTATCAACAGGGGATTTTCATAGGGGGAGAGACGGTTCCGGCTAGTTTGCCACAGCCGATTTTCTGTTTTTCCTCCCCTTTTTTTTCCGTTCTTTTCTTCTTCCGCCATTTTTCTCCTCTCTTTTTATTTTTTATTATTTTTGATTTGTGAGACTAGAGTTTTGATTTATAGGAACTATACATATGGAATAAGTGTTTTACTTCAACTAAAACTCTACTCGGTAATAAATTTGATATCTCTATTATTAATTTTTAAGATCTTAATTATTAATTTTTGGTAATAATATAATATTAATTTAAGAAAAAATTATAATTTATTTTCAAATATCTAATAGTTATATTGATATGGGATAACCTAGTAGGCCCAACATTAAATAAGATAGTTCAGGAGGTTCAACATTAAGTCTGTTTGGTCAATCGGTATCAACCTCACTTGGAAGGATTCGCGATCGACCTGCATCGACCTCAAGACCACTCCAAAAGTTTCAATAGTCAGGTCTGGTCGACATATATCGACCTCAAGACCCACTCCGACGTTGACTTAGATCTTTGCCACATTTATTAGTCTGACAGGTTGCATGCCTTCGCATTAATGACGCGTGACAACCGGTACAGCCGTTGCCACCAACTCTACCAACCCTGCCAACCCTGTCACCACCTTTGGCAGAGACACGTCTCTAGAGATATTGTTCATCTTGAAAAATAGGAAATTTAGCCATCCGAAATAGTACCGGGATCTAAACATAGAATGACCACCCACTCCTTAGCAAAGACAAAAGTCAGTACACCTAATAAGGGTACCAGGGTCAAATCACACCTGGAGAAGGCTATAAATACTTCAGACTCAACTACGCTCAAGGTAATGCCTAATAAACTACAAATCTTACACACTTTCTGTATTCTGTCGATCTTCACATTTCAACCAGAGCTAACTTGAGCGTCGGAGTGCCTTAGCTGGGGGCACCTCGACTAGTTTAACGTGTATTGTGATTGCAGATCTCAAGCCCCAAGATATATACAACTTTAAGTACTCGACCTCCCTGGTTGATTCACCCGGAACACAACCCTCTTCTTCTATACGCAGCTTTCAGCCGCATCATTTGGCCCCGTTTGTGGAAAACCATTGAGATTGCAGCAAGGAAAATGGTAAACACACGTAAAGCAGTATCCAGAAGGGAGAAGAACCGGAGGTCCACTTCTCCACCTCTCCCTAACCCCCAGCAAAGTACAAACACTCCGGGCACTAGCACCCCTTAGGAGCAGGTAGTGATGCTCACCATGCCCCAATTGATGCAGCTAATAAGTGAGTAGATTTTCGCTCAAATATTAGTCCAACTATCTAACTTTGAACAGGCACACTATAGTGCCCACTCCCACCGCCAGTATAACTCCGTAGCCGCCCCCGCTGGGAAATAGGTCCCCTGAGAATAGTTGCGGTCACCAAGAATCCAGGCAGCTACTCGCTAGGCGCGAAGTCAGTCATAGACGTCCGCAGGAAGAGAAGAGACGTCCAAAAGTGTGGGAGGAGGTAGTGGACTCGATAGATCACGTCAGACCTAATCGAGCCATACAACAGGATAAGGTCAAATGCTCTAGGTGTGACTACTGCGAAGAGAGTCTACAGATTTTGCACATTTGCCCATTTGAGCCCCGCAACGCAATAGGGCTGAGCATCTTAGACTAGGTCTTGATAGGAATGCCACCCAGGTGGATCGAGACGAGTGGGAAGAAGTGTCCCATCAAATCCAGCAGCTGAACAGACGCCTTGACGAGAATTCAAGGAGAAATACTAATAAAACACCAAACTTGGAGGCTCGTCAAAGGTCTCATCGGGAGAGAGGGTCTCCATTCATTTAGAAAATCATCAACAAGCGAATTGCCGTGGACACTAAAGTCCCTACCGGTCTACCAAGGTATGATGGTTCTATCGACCCTAATGAGCATCTCATGCAGTTTAAACACATGATGCAACTGCATGGACACAATGAATACATCCATGCCAAGATGTTGGTGACCACCTTCTAAGGCATCGCACTAGACTGGTTCGTGAAGCTGGAACCATCATCAATTTACTCCTATGACTAGCTGTACGATAAATTCTTACATCAATTTGCCAGTAGAACGAAGGCTAAGCTCCCTCATACCCACCTCCATAATATCAAGCAAGGCGAGGGGGAGTCCCTCTGTGATTTCTTTACTAAATTTAACACGGAGGTCCTGAAAATAGATAACCACAAGATTGAGTTCTTGATCAACATATTGTTCTTAGGGCTCAGGTACAAAGAATGCGCCAATGCTTTCATGCTGGAATGGCCAGGATCGATGGAGGAGCTGCTCGACCTGGTAGAAAGGTATATGAACAGGAGAAAATGAACAAGTTCAAGTTCGGATCCTCCAAAGTTGAGAAGAAAAAAAAGGAGAGAGACAACTAGAAACAGAAAGAGCGAGGTCGATCTTCGATCAAGCGCTTTCATGACTATATGCCATTGAACATCTCGAGGAAGGAGGTCTTGTACGTTATCCAGCATGATAACCTCCTCAAAAGGCCCAAAAAGCTGACGGAGACTGAAGTCATAAAGAAATCAAAGAAATATTACCACTTCCACAAACAGAAGGGGCATGACACGAATGAGTGCTTCAATCTCCAAGATGAGATCGAGAGGTTAATCAGGTAGGGCCACCTCAAAAAATACATAGTTGTGGACACCCAGATTGAAAGGGGCAAAATCAGCTGGACTCCCTATAGAAAAAGGTTGGTTAGCCCTAGAAGAGAAAATAAAGGAAAAAAGCCCACCCAGAAAGATGCCTACCCATCAGAGGGGTGATGACATGATTGCAGGAGGTCCTACTAGGGGAGGACTCTAAGTCTGCTCGGAGGCAAACACAGAAGAGGCTCGAGTCTAATAAAGCTTCGCCTGTGGAGATAACTTTCCACCTCACAATAAGCACAGAATCCATTTCATTTACTGATGCCGACCTGGCCCACCTCGAGGGCAGGAATGTCGATCACAAGATAGATTGCCCAATGGTCGTTTTCGTGGAGATTGCTTCGACAATGGCAGCTCGATAAATGTTATCTTCTTATCTACCCTAAAGAGGATGAACATGAGCAAGTTGAAATTTTAGCTTGTGCGCACGCTGTTGGTCGGATTCAGGGGGTCGAAGATCATACTAGAGGGGTCAATCGATTTTTCCATATCTTTTAGGGAGGCTCCTCAAAGGAGAACATTAATATTGAATTACCTTGTGGTCGATGCCTCATTTGCCTATAATGTCATCGTTGGCCGACCTGCCCTCAATGACTTTTGTGCCATCGTGTCCATTTATCATTTGAAAGTCAAGTTTCTAACCCTAGTTGGCACGGGCGAGCTTTTATGCAACCTGAAGGAGGCATAGAGATGTTACAACATCTCAGTTGAGCCAATCGAGCAGGAAATTCGACCACAGCTGAAGATTTCAAGGGACGTCTTTGTAGCGAAACCCGAAGAGACCCAGGTCGGCAAGAAATAGAAGCTGGAGAACAACAGAATGGAGCCTGTCGGGGTGTTCAAGACCATTGTGCTTGAATAGGGTAACCCCAAAAAGACAACACTTATTGGAACAAACTTAGGCCCCACTTAGAGTGTCTCATGGTTGATTTCTTGAGGAGAAATATCGACATCTTTGCTTGGAAGACATCCAACCTACAAGGAATCGACCCCAATATTATTGTGCACCGCCTCAACATTGACCCTTTATACAAGCCGATTAGACAAAAGACAAGGACGTTCAATGCCGAGAGGACACAAATCATCGAAGAGGAGGTTAAAAAACTCTTAGATGCAGGGTATATTGTAGAAATTTAGTATCCTTCTTGACTTTGTAATGTTGTCCTAGTCCTAAAAATTGAGGGACAGTGGCGGATGTGTAATGCTTTTACTGATTTGAATAAAGCATGCCCTAAGGATCCTTACCCCCTGTCTCGGATAGATTTACTAGTCGATTTAACTACTGGGTGTGAATTGTTAAGTATGATGGATGCATTTTAAGGCTATCTTCAGATCTTCATGGAACCTGAGGATAGGGATAAAACATCTTTTGTTGTTCCTAACGGGTTATATTGCTTTCTTGTCAAACCATTCGATTTGAAAAATGTTGGGGCAACTTATCAGTAGTTAGTCAACTTCATGTTCAAAGACGAGATTGAAAATTGATGGAAGTTTACGTCAATGACATGATAGTCTAGACAGAAAAAGCCTAAGACCACTTGCTCGACCTTAGTCATACTTTTGGGATATTGAGGGCATTTCGATTGAAGCTAAACCCGAATAAATGCACATTTGGGGTCTGAGGAGGAAAATTTCTAGGCTATATGGTTAGCCAAAGAGGCATTGAGGCGAATCCACAGAAAATTCAAGTAGTCTTAGATATTACCCCTCTGAGAACGGTTCAGGACGTTTAAAGGCTGGTAGGGAGAATCATGGCTTTTGGAAGGTTCATCACGAGATTGGCTGACAAAAGCCTCCATTTTTTTAAAATTCTTAGAAATGCCAGAAAGATGAGTTTTCAATGGACGAAACAGTGCAATCAGGCGCTAATCGAGTTGAAGCAGTATTTGGCCTCACCCCCGATGTTGGCAAAACCTGAGCTGGGAGAAGTATTTCAGGTATACTTGGCAGTCTTGAAAGCATCGATTAGTTTAGTACTACTATCGACCAGGGATGGCAACCATCGACCAGTCTACTATTACAGTAAGTCACTCCAAGGGTTAGAACATAATTATTTGGAGATTGACAAAATTTGCTTTAGCCTTAGTGACCACTGCTCGGAAGCTTAGACCGTACTTTCAGTCTCACTCTATCTAGTGCTAACAAACCAGCCATTGAAGTAAGTGTTGGTGAAGCTCGATACATCAG